>OVAU01003863.1:0-10653 GCA_900406315.1 Biscutella laevigata subsp. laevigata | reverse complement strand
GGCTCTCTTTTATAGTGAGCCAATTTACAACATAAAAAAAAAAAGAAAATAAGACTTGGTCTTTTTGTCTCCTAAACAAGTGCACTGGTCATTGACGCAAGTGTGCCCAGACCGTTGTTGTGTGCACCGGTCAGGGGTGTGCACCTCTGCATCTGACCGGTGTAAGTCTTCTGGTTCAGCTCTGGGAGATGCACCGGTCATATGACCGGGGTGAGTGACCGGAGTGAATGCTCTGGTCAAGTTCTGGAAGGTGCACCGGTCATATGACCGGGGTGAGTGACCGGAGTGAATTGCACCGGTCACATGACCGGTGTAAGTGACCTCCGTAACTTCTCTGGTTTCAGACTTGGCTATTTTTCATCCCGAAAATCATGTTTTTGTTCCTTTTGCTCAGTTCTTCGATGTGGTCCTCCTCTCACCTGAAATGGTCAATGATATGCAATATGCAACCTATAGGACTCTAAAATGCTTCCTAAACTAATGCAAAATGAATGAAAACCGAATGATAAAAACCGCTAAAATGCACACACATCAAGTATTCAAATATACGAGTAATTTTCAATTGCTCATTAAATTATATTATTAGCCTTAAATTTGAGTAACTTTATATGAGTTAGCTTATAATACATTTGATTAATAGATGAATATGAATTAGCTTATAATACATTAAATCACATATTTGTATAATGCTATTGAGACGTATGTTGATTCAATATGAATTAGACAACATTTCATCTAGAATCAAGTATGTGATCATCTATAATGTAAACAACCTTTGACATTATATGGAACCATATACCATTTTGAAGACTGTAATGAACTCAATCAGTTGAATTATTCGATTTCACAATAATTTTAGTGCAAAAAAGATTATAACTCGTGATTAAATTATTATAATCACGTGGACAACTGCAAATTAATGGATTATAAGTAGGTTCAACCAAAGATTCCTTAAAATGGTCAAAAGACAACTCTTAAGTATCTAGAACTACTCATTTCTTGGGGAAAACTATGTTAGATTTTTTGATTTTTTATAAATTTAAACGTTTCCACTAGCGGGAAATTTCAAAAATTTTGAAATGTGATTTTTTTCAATTTTTCGCTTGACTTTGTTATCGCTTTGTTACGCCCTCATCATTTCCCATTCTGTTTCTATTAATTCTCAGATATAGAGGGAAGGGGAGAGAGGGGTAGAGAGAGAGAGAGAGATAAACAGAGAGCTCTCATAAACAGAGAAAGCGTTGACAGAGAGCTCGACAGTTAAATATATGATCATATATGATTAACCAACATACATCTCAAGAGCATTATAAATTCTCAACTTGTAAAATCAATAAAGTGGATACATACATTTGGTTGATATTCACTTAGGATTGAAAAGACGATCTTTATTAACACATTTCATATAATTTACATTCGTTTTGAGAGTTTTATAGCGCGTTTGAGGTTCGACTTATATAGTTTAGGGTTTGGCTGAGTTATTTGGCTAAATAAGGCCATGTTACGTTGTATTTTTTTATTAGTTGTGATTTAAGTTTGCCTGAACTCGTCCAACGGTCGGATTAAACTAAGCTGGTGGATTGATTATATATAATCTATACGGCATAAGATGATGATCCGAGTATTGATGGATTAGCCAATTAGAGACTGGTAAATTTGGACCATTAGATCTAATCTTATCAACAACCAAGAATAAATAAAATGTGATCCTAGTTATTGTTTAATCTCTATTTGTTAATAGTTTCATCGATATTCATATAATAATAGATCATATATTCAAAACAATGGATTAGGAAATGAATATTCAATTATACGAGTAATATTCAAATATATATTATATCACATATGACCATATATGATTAATCAAATATGTGATATACATGTAGGGTCTAAAGTAATTGCGAGAGTATCAACACAAATCTCAATAGCATTATTCAAATATATGATCATATATGATAAACCAACATACATCTCAAGAGCATTATCAATTCTCGACTTGTAAAATCAATAAAGTGGATAATTACATATGGTTGATATTCACTTAGGATTGAAAAGACGATCTTTATTAACACATGTCATATAATTTACATTCGGTTTTAGAGTTTATAACGCGATTGAAGTTTGACTTATATAGTTTAGGGTTTGGTTGAGTTATTTGGCTAAATACGGCCGCGTTACGTTGTATTTTTTTATTAGTTGTGATTTAATTTTGCATGAACTCGTCCAACGGCCGGATTAATCTAAGCTGGTGGATTGATTATGCTCTATACGGCAAAAGATGATGATCCGAGTATTGATGGATTAGCCAATTAGAGACTGGTAAATTTGGACCATTATATCTAATCTTATCAACGACCAAGAATAAATAAAATGTGATCCTAGTTTTTGTTTAATCTTTATTTGTTAATAGTTTCATCGATATTCAGATGATATTAGATCATATATTCAAAACAATGTATTAGGAAACGAATATTCAATTATATGAGTAATATTCAGATGCATATTATATCACATATGACCATATATGATTAATCAAATATATGATATACATGTAGGGTCTAAAGTAATTGCGAGAGTATCAACACACATCTCAATAGCATTATTAAAATATATGATCATATATGATTAACCAACATACATCTCAAGAACATTATCAATTCTCGACTTGTAAAATCAATAAAGTGGATACATACATTTGGTTGATATTCACTTAGGATTGAGAGTTTTATAGCGCGTTTCAGGTATGAATGAGTTATATGGCCATTAAATGGTTGAGTCATCCTAACGACAGGGCTGAGATACAAGTCTACAAAATGAAGTTATATAAAAGACATAGTTTAGGGTTTGGTTGGGTTATATACATGTGTATATATTCGTATACAACACGACTGACTAATATTATTTAAGATGCGAGTATGGATCATGCACTCCCGCTTTGAACATCGCTACTGTCATATCCGTGCGTATATCTTGAATGCGTGCATCGTCTATCCCATGAAAAGGTACTCCGAGCGCCAAACATTCGATAAACTTCAACGAATACACCCCACAATCACCAGGTTCCTCGTTTTGTGGAATGGCTCGTTCGTCTTTCCCCCTCCTCCGAAACCTAAACTGTCTTTTGCTATGTTTTCGTATTTCAGCCGGAACAAACGCGCACAACAACCATGGATCATATGCAATAGCGGTCTACATGCATCTCTAACTCTCTTCTCACTCTCGGGTGTCACGTATCTGATGATTGAATCATAGACATCAATCCATCCTTCAACAAGTCAACGTGATATGCCACCCAATGACAGCTCGCAATATTGATTACCCCGAAGAGGTGGTCCACATCTCTCGCACACATCTTCTTCGTCTCTAGTCCTAATGGTTGTCTACCGTTAACCAAATTTCGATACCCTTGGGAGAATCTATAGTTTTGCAGTTCGATCTTGAACTGATCGTAGTCGTATATCCACTGGCTTTGGAACGAAGCATCAATAAAACCGATGCGGTCATACCAGAATGGGGTTAGTTTTTTCTTGGACTTTTTGATGAGGAGTATAATATACGCAACGATATTAAAAACAGAGTAAAATATCATAACCCGGCCGCCATATATTAAATAAACCGGTCATCAATGCATAATGTAACTCAGCCGTGAGGTATGCTTACAGCATCGCTCAGCCATCCATATTCTCCCTTAGGTCCATCTGGCCAATCCTCTCTTTTGGCGACGAGGACGTTGAAGAATGGACTATCATCGGCGGACTTTGTTTCCAGTGGTTTGCCCTTGTACAAATAAACTCAACTCAGTTTATGCAGATTTAATTTAATTATGGCTTATATATATACATATGGTATTAAGGGACCATACTTGTATTGCTGCATGTAATCCCAGAATTTCCCCCTTATATCTGCATCAAATTCTTCTAGAGGATCATATATCAGTGGTGAAGGTGTAATATTCTTCCTCAAGCACGCCTCCCCATTTGGCCCAACGTACGAAAAAACTGCGTTTTTTGGGCCACGACCCTCCCGATAAGCTTTCATCATTTCAAACCTCGATTTGTCCTCCTCATCCACATCTGACTCAGGCAACGATTCGTTCAAATATTTCACAATATCGTTGGTCACATCCTTAATCGAACTGTCCCCCGGAGTCGGGATTGTGACCTCTTCCTGCTAATTCGGCTGCCTCTTTACCCCAGCAGCCTTTACCTCATTTTTCGGCCTTCCCCTCGGCTTCTTGGGAGCTACTGGTTTAACGGCTGGTTCAGCGGCTGATTTATTATTCACGTCGACAACATCGTCGGTCACATCCGTACTCGAACTATCCTTCAGACTCGGGACTATGATTACATTCTTCTTTACCCCAGCGGCCCCTTTCCGCCCTTTCTTCTTCCTTAGCCCCTTGTCGGCAGCAGCTGGTTTAGCGGTTGGTTTATTATTTAAGCCTTGTCAAATATGCTGAAACTCGACCGCCAGTTGCAGATTTAACCGAGCCTCTTCCATATCATCTCCCTCCATTAGCTCAGGAAGCTCTTGTTGCCTCGTTCTCATAGTCTTTGCTACCGCAGGCTTCGGTTGCCTCGTCCTCGCAGCCTTCGTGGCGGCTCCTTGTCTCTTAGCTGGAGAAAGACCATGAGAAACGAATTCAACAGAATAATCAGTACCATTACCAAGCTTTGCACCCAAATCCCGCTTCGTTCCCATACCCGGAATGTGTTTATCATCCCCCGCTTGATCTTTAAGAGGGGCCCTAGCTGCGTCTGGACTATTAACGAACTGCAGTGGCGGCGACAGCGAGGGGAATGGTAAAGCCAGGCGATTTTGGATTTTTGAGAGGTCTCCGTGACTTTCAGCTCCTTCTCGCCCTACTCCCGGATGATCTTTCATACGCATATCGACTGCTTCTGCGAGTGCTCGACCAATGATGTTCTCCATATCAGCAAATCTATCATCTATCTCCTTGTGCACTTCAGCAAATCCAGCATACATGTTCTGCTCTATACCAGCAGATCTATCATCCTGATCGACAAAATTTTTTCTAAGNGACTTTCAGCTCCTTCTCGCCCTACTCCCGGATGATCTTTCATACGCATATCGACTGCTTCTGCGAGTGCTCGACCAATGATGTTCTCCATATCAGCAAATCTATCATCTATCTCCTTGTGCACTTCAGCAAATCCAGCATACATGTTCTGCTCTATACCAGCAGATCTATCATCCTGATCGACAAAATTTTTTCTAAGGTCTTGCAGTATCTCAAGCATGGTAGCCACAACCTCCGTACTCTTCTCCTCTGTCGCAGCTGAGTTTCTCTCTGTCTTCTCCTTCTAGCCCTCCACATGAGCAGCTTTCTTCTTCTTCTTCTTCTTCTTTGCTGGTAGCTCAGGCTCACCCGAAATTCCAGCACTCGCTCTTTTCTTGTTCTCTTTGATATGCACATCCCAAACACCTGTAACAAACCGCTCTGTGTATATGTCTGTTATCAGCTCGACAAGACTTGAGTCATCTGTTTCTCCCGGCCACTGAGGAGGAAACATGGCATCTAAAGAATCCTTCATTACCATATTCCTCATTGGCACCTGGGAAAAGGAATTCATAAGTCAGCCTTCAAAGTAAAAAAAATTCACCCATCGAATAATTAATCACTATATAACTCAGCCTCCAAAGTAAAAAAAAAACTCAACCTTCAATTCCTCAAAACACAGTCGGCAAAATATCGTAACTCAGCGACGAAGAAAATTAAAACTAGATAAATCAGTATGAAACATTACCTTGCCATGAACTCTGAGCTCATCGATGAGGACAGTCTCAAGATCCCCACATGTGCGGTTTCCACCCCATCGAAGAAGTGAAATGTTATCTTAGGCGTTATCAGCTCTCTGAAGCAAGTGACAGGTTCATACGCACAAGCCAATAACACGTGGACCAAGCCGTTGAAGTGGTATGAATCACCTGAGGGAGCCACCGACTTGATAGAGTCAACAAGAAATTCGAAAGCATAACGACCACATGGATATGACATCATGGCCTCATCGTTGAATACTCTTTTTGCACTTTCAAAGGGTATCCGAGAATTTGAATGCAGAGCGTGAACACACGCGGCTTGCAGAGCTAAAAGGCCCAACCATTTCAGCTTTTCACTACTCCATCGAGGACAGTCATCTAATGTCACCCTCAATTCAACGAACTTGGGTCCCTGCCCAAGATCCACTCTCAACTCTCTCCAGAAATTTGGGTATTGCTCGGGTTCATCAAACCTTTATGTTGGCAGTGGGTATACGTTTAACCCAGTTATATCGTGGAATTCTTTTAATCCAAAACTGATGGGTTGATCATGAACGATACTCTAAATCTCCTTCTTGTGTACGCGAAGCTTTCTACATAAATAGTAGGTAATGTATGATCCTAGTATACCAAATCATATTGCTATCAGCAATCCTAGCAATGATTCCAACAGGGAACTACTTTAGTTATTCTCACACGTCGTTGCCTATTCTTTCTCTAATCAGTTGGAGGTCTCCCATATGCGTATAGTGATTAAAATATTTACTTTCCAGATTAGAAAACCCGTCACGGTAAAGTCTTGGAGGGTAATTCGATTCTCGATATTTAGAGATTGCAGAGACATCCATCTGATAAAAAAACAAACAAATATAGATCAGCTGATAATTTACCAAATCCAGCCGCATTTGGTAAAAAACTCATCCATAACATAATTAATAACCCAGACCTAAACCCTAAATTAAACTCAGCCGCAACATAAAGGTAACCGAGCCGCTACATAAACTAACCCAGCCCTAAACCCTAACTTAGTTTCAGCAACAACATTATGTATTATCCAACCGCTATAGAAACTACCTCAGCCTCTACATAATATATAACCCAACCACGATATGAATCAAACTCAGCCAAAACATAAATCAAACTCAGCCGCAAGAGAATCAAACTCAGTCGCAATGGAAATCAAATCCAGTCTTAACATAAATCAAGCACAGTCGCAAATTACAGGAGAGTATGACAAAAACGATTTCGGAGAAGATGACGATTTCAGAGAAATGACTTACTAACTAGAGTGTTTAAGAGATTTTGGAGAAGATTACGATTTCGGAGAAGATGACGATTTTCGGAGAAGATGACGATTTCGTAGAAGATGACGATTTTCTTAGAAGATGACGATTTTCGGAGAAGATGACGATATCGGAGAAATGACTTACTAGAGTGGCGTGTAGGATNTTCGGAGAAGATGACGATTTTCGGAGAAGATGACGATTTCGTAGAAGATGACGATTTTCTTAGAAGATGACGATTTTCGGAGAAGATGACGATATCGGAGAAATGACTTACTAGAGTGGCGTGTAGGATGTTTTTTAATGAGAAATAATTACTGGCATGTAGATTTCTTCTTAATTATACGGTTTCGAAAACGGTTTATTTGTTAACCAAATTAAACTCAGCCCTGTATTTAATATATAACTCAACCACAGTATACGCGTGGCATACGATTTAGTGACGTGGATTTGTTAATTACAACTAACTCAGTCAGTTTATGTAACATAACTCAGTTATTAGTGACGTGGATTTGTTAATTAAATATAAGCGAGAGTGTCTTCTGTAATTTATTAGGGTGCAAAAAACATTCTAGTAATATCTCCATTGTTAATATCTCAAAATGTGGTTCTCTCAATTTTTTTTTAATTTTAGTGTTTTAATATGTAAGGAGAGAGAGATTTATTTTTTCGGTCAATGGTTGCATGACACGTAGAGGATTTGAAGAGTATCTAAAAACTCTAAAATCAGATATTCTTTAGACACTGTGACATTAAAATATAATTATTTAGACACAAAAACTCATTTCTAGAAACTCTCTTCATTCTCTTTTAATATATAAGGGAACTAATTTATCTAGTCTTTAAATCAAGTGGTTCATTATGATTTTTTTTAAGTAGATAAACCCTACTTTAATAGTATAGATTTTCTTTTTTATAGTTTTCCTTTTTATTAACTTTTCCTAATTCTAGAACAATTGGGATTTACTCGTTTATTAGGCCTATGTAAGCCAACGTTGTTTTGCTTTTGAAAGAAAGATTTTGAAAGTAAGATTTTGAAAGTTATTAATCATGGCTTTTCTCTTAATCCTTGCATTGATTTGATTAAACTAATCAGTACGAGAGTCTTGTGTTGATTTGATTCAATTCATCAACTCAAGAAGTCAACGGGGACTTCGACAGGGACTCGCCAAGCCAATTGTCCGAAGTTGGGCATCGCCAAGCCAATTGTCCGAAGTATAATCGATAGGGACTTCTTCTTGATAGCTCTGGGTACGACGTCAACGGCGTGTTTATCTCGCACCTAGCGGCGCTGATGATAATCCTCAACGCCACAACTTGTTCCATTAGGTATAATATTACTAAAGAATAAATCGACCAAAATCCAAATTTTTCTTTTTCTTAGAATTTTTTTATTTATTTATTTGATTACTTTATACATATATTATTTATTATATTGTTAAAAATTTATGTCATATAAATTATTATAATATTTTTAGAGTATTATACCTATTAAATAAAATAAAAAACTAATATATCACAGATATATACATGATTATATATATGATTTTATATATATGTGAATATCTTCGGATCGGAGCGGATATCCGATTTTTCCAAAAATGATATTTGTATTTGCTTCGAATTTTTACGAATACTGTAATTTACTATTTGATTTGCTCCAAAATTTTAAGGATATCCTCATTTTTCGAATCGAATTAAAGCGAATAGCGAATCGGAGCGGATCTAACGAATATTTTGCCCAGGCCTACCGATGGTAAGTGGAAGACAACTTTTAAGACAGCGTGAAGAACTCTTTGAGTGGCTTGTCCAGTCGTTTAGTTTGTCAAATGCGCCTGCCGCCTAGTACTTTCATGCGAGTCATGAATCAAGCGCTTCGACCTTTTATAGGTAATTTGTGGTGGTTTTTTTTGACGGCATCCTCATATTTAGCATGACACTCACAAAACAACTTGTTCACCTTCGCGAAGTTCTAGTCGTTCTTCAACAGGATCAGCTTTTTGCAACACTTAAAAAGTGTGAATTTGGGTCATTAAATGTACACTTCCTTGGTTACATTGTGTCCGCTGAGGGTTTGTCTGGTGATCTGGAAAAAGTTGAAGCCTTTCACTCTTGGCCAACACGTGCTACACTTTCTGAGACACAAAGCTTCCATGGTCTTGCCTCCTTCTATAGACGCTTTGTTCCACAATTTAGCAATTTTATGGCTCTGCTAACAGACTGTATTCGCCCTGAGGGTACGTTTGTATGAACAGCTTCACTGGCTTTCGAGAATGTTACACAAAAAACCAGCTCTGCTCCAATCTTGGCACTTTCGGATGTGCTTCTAAAACAGGCATTGGAGTTGTTTTAGCCAACGAGGTTGTCGTCTTGCTTTCTTTAGTGAAAAGTTGAATGGAGCTCATTTGTGGTATAACACGTATAACATTGAATTCTACGTGGTCGTACAAGCTATTAAGCATTGGTGACATTATCTCTTTCACAAAGAATTTATCTTGTTTACTGATCATGATGCCCTTATCATCTGAATAGTCAAGATAAGGTTTCTTCTTGACATGCCGCGTGGATCACTTATTTGCATACGTCTGTGTCTTCAATCGGGTTGTTGATGCCTTAAGTTGTCTTCCTACTCTTTTGGCCGTACCACAAGTCTCAATGCCTGGCTTCACAACCTTTGCTGATTTATACCAATCATACGCATATTTTGGAACTGTTTCGCAAGATATTCAGGTTGGTACTGCCCGAGACTTTACACTACATACACTATGGGTTTCTCTTTCGGGGTACAAGCCTCTGTGTCCCATATTGTAGTATGCGTCTCCGGCTTCTTCACGAGACACATAATGAGGGTCATGTTGATCGAACGTTACCTCTTCTTACATGCTCCTGCTTTTGGCCAACTTTACGCTGAAATGTTGAACGCTCGTTGAAAGGTGCGCCAACGGTCCAAAGGTCATAATACCAACGTCAGTATTTACCTTCCCCTTCCAGTACCTATGCAACCTTGGACTAACAGCAGTATGGATTTCGTCATGGGACTTCCTCATACTCAAAAGGGGTTTGATTCCATATTTGTTGTACTGGATCGCTTCTCCAAGATGGTTGATTATATTTCTTGTGGTCGCCACTTTATTCTTTCATGAGGTGTATCGCCTTCATGGTGTTCCTACTTCCATTGTCTCCGATCGCGATTCTCGTTATTTTCTGTAGTGGTGGCTGAATTATTTTCTGTAGTGGTGGCTGAGTTATTTTCTGTAGTGGTGGTTGAGTTATTTAGCAGCTGAGTTATTTTCTAAGTTAATTAATATTAAAAAATAATATACTTACAATAGTAATTTTAAAGGGTAAAAAATAATATACTTACAATAATATACTTACAATAGTAATTTTAAAGGGGAAAATAAAGTGGTGGGGTAAAGTGTTGAATTTATTAAACAAATCATTGTAGTGGGTAAGTGTTGAATAAGTGTTGAATAAGTGTTGAATAATAATGTGGAAGAAAGAGAAAATGAGGTGGAGTGAAAATGAGGATGTTAAAAGTTGAAATCATTGTATACTAGGGAAAGACTCGCGCGTTGCACGAGATTAG
>OVAU01003862.1:0-10653 GCA_900406315.1 Biscutella laevigata subsp. laevigata | reverse complement strand
ATAGTTAAATTCAAACTCGCACAACGTGCGGATCTGCCCCTTGTTTTTATATATGTGAAAATATAAAAAGTGATTTTTCGTCCCTCAAATTTTGATGTTCCTCTTTGTTTATAGTGGCTTAAGGATTTCTGGATCTGAAGCTAATGGTCTCACCAACCCCAAAATGTTTACAAAAAAGTGATTTGCTTTTGTATAGGATCAATCATTGAAATGCCACTTGAATTTTCTTGTTGAAAGGTTATTCTAATTGAATTTACTTGCTGAAATACCAATTTTTAAAAAAATTACTTAATATATTTATTTAATAAGGAAAAATGATAAAACATGAAACTTGTCAAGCATAAGTTGAATAATTACATAACAAAACTTAAGTGAACTCAGTAATCCACCCGATTTATAAATTAATTTTGGATAAAACTAAAACAGACCTGATTGCATAAATTAAACCTGATTTCATCTATTAAACTCGATTGTATCAATCGGGACCCGATTATTTCAAATTCTGAGTCTGTTTTCGACAAAATCTCAGACCCCAAAATCAAGAAGCTAACCCTAGACAACTCAACAACTTGATTTTAGTTGTTCTTGGCTATCCTCGTTCAGTTGCTCCCAAATTTTTCCCCGCAACAGTCACTTATCAACTCCCTGATAAGAATGGCTAAGATGAGAGGAGGAGTTCCCACTTCCACAAGTCGTAGTGCAAGACTTAGACGGAGAAATAGAGCTCTACCTATAGAAGAAATCGCCTCAATCATTATAGAAGAAGTCGTTGAAATCGGAGAAGAAGCCGGTGAAAGTGATGATGAAGCTAGTGAGACCGATAAATCCAGGGAAAGAGATAAAGAATCCAATGAAAGTGGTGAGATGGGATCAGTCAAACTGTCGAAGGAGTTACTCATAGTGGGGGAAGAAGCCGTTGACACCGGAGTAGAAAAGCCGGTTTAACCGAAGAAGCCGCTCCCATTGATGTTCCAATGGTCGATCCTCCACAGAACATGGTATGTTGTTCGAATGATCGTTGATAGAATTATGAGAATTGTGTGCGAATTGTGTTAGGAAAAATATTAGATTTAAGGATAACTAAACTAGTAGAGCAAACAGTTAAAGTGTAGGATAATGGACAACTACTGAAAATGATTGTATTTGTAGGAATGGTGATTTTATGCTGATAGAACCAGTGAGTTTTTACTTCAGTCGAGAGCAATATATGAAGCACTGCAAGATTGGATCGATGTGTCACATTCGAGACAATATTAAGTTAATAAAAGATGAAGGGTTGTAAGAATGGTTCACAACCCATTCCCAGTTTCGGCATATTATCCACATGTCGAAAGAGTCGAACAAGAAGCTCATGGGGATGTGGATATTGTTCTTTCACGTAGCTAGGACTGATTGTAATGATGTTGTGTGGTTTGTGGTGAATGGAGTCTTCGTGCGGTAATCCATTAGAGAACATGTGTTGTTTGTGGATTGAATTGCCAGCAATATCCGAGTAACTACACACAGTTGAAAGCTAAGGAAGGAGATTATTGTTTGGTGCTGAGGGTTTTTAAGAGGAAAAACCGGATGACGATGTCGGATGTGGAATAAGAAGTCCAGAAAATGAAGAACGGGACAGACAAGAAGAAGATGGTTGTCTTGTTATTCTTATGCAAGGTTAATAAGGTGAAATGTAAGTTGGCGACACCCATAGACTCATTCTTGCTTAAGGTCATCGATAATTTGGAACTGTGTAGAACTTTCTCATGGAGGAGATACACATTCCACAACCTGTTGGAGTAGGTGAAGAGTGTTGATAAGAAGTTCAAGCAAGGTGTGGTGAAAGAGGCCCATACCTGGACTTTTTCTAGTTTTGTTCTTCCTCTCGAGGTATGTTAGACTGTTAAACTGTTAATGTTTGAAGTGACTGTTTTGAGTTGGGTTTTTGATAAGAACTTGTTTTGGTTTTCATCTAAACCGTACGTTTTCGCATTTAAGTGTTTGTCCTTGGAAGCAAATTTCGTTAAAATGTCTGGGTGGATCAGTATTGTCCAAGGCTATGTAAGCATCGACTCTTCAAGACCAACATGAAAGGATATCCACTCGACAACATCAACTTGAAACTTGGATCGACCAAGGTAAAATGTTTTAACGTAAGTACTCCTATTATTAAATACTTATATTTGTTGGTAACTGTAGGATATCATCTTCATCCTAGAGTCTGGCGTTTACGCGAGAGAGCTTATCGAGCACATCATGGAGCATGATTCTAATGGAGTCGAACATATTAACAATGTTATGGTACGTGGATGGGTGGAACATCTCGTTGTTAGGGGTGAAAAGATATGGTGGAAAGACTTGTACGACAATGATTTGTCGGCCCGAGACATAACAAAGAACTTATATGTTGGAGCTGCCTCTTCTAGTCATGGACTAGAAGATGATAATGCAGGAGGAGATCCTGGTGCCAGTGCCATGACTACATGTTTTTTGAATATGTTGGTCGTGATCGTGAAAAATGTAGCTGCATTAAGTGAAAAGGTCGATGGGGAGTTCGAGATCGTGTTCCAGAAGCTTGAAGCTCATCAAGTCTGATTGCAAGATTGTGAGAGCTTCGCGAGAGAGGGGCGGATGCGAATTGTACCGTACACTGGGGCAATATCCCTAGTAGGCCTGGGCATTCAGTTAACCATTCGGGTCCGGTTATTTGGGTAGAAGATTTTAGGAACCGTTCGGGTATTTTAGCAATTTTTTCGATTACGGGTCAGGTTCGGTTCGATTTCGGTTATTTTTTTGATCTTTGAGCATGAATCTTTTTTAACTAAATTGTTTTGGATCTAGTTTAATTTAGCTATTTTTTACCCAAATACTCAAAAATATCTGAAAATAACCAAAATATCCAAAAATAACCGGATAATCTATAAAAATCTCACTATTTTTAAGAAATAATAGTTAAATTAGTAAGAAATATTACTAATACTTTATTATTTAATTTCATTTCGGGTACCCATTCGGTTCTCGGTTCGGTAAGGTTCGGGATCGGTTCTTCGGTTATCAAAATTTGGGAACCATTCGGTTATTTCATTAATTTATTTCGGTTCTGATACCCTCTTTTTCGGGTCGGTTCGGTTCGGTTCTATGACAACCGGGTAATTTGCCCAGGCCTAATCCCAAGGAGCCCTCAGTTTCAGTAGGTTTAGTGCACCGTCCCCAGACGAAGTTGATCACATGTCGGAGGAAGTTGATCACCTGTCAGAGGAGATTCCCCTCCCCAATAAAGAGGAGATAGACCTAAAAAAGCTAAAATCTAGAGCGGAAATACTATGAAATGAACTTATTTTGAAAGTTATGCTATGAACTTATGTTATGAGTGTTATGTTTGGATTGAACTTACGTTATGCGTGGAAATTTAAACAGCTAGACTACTAGATAATTATCGACTGACTTATCCATAAATCATGGATGAGAAATTTAGACAACTAATCAAAACATTAATGATGATACAAAACGTATACAACTCGACAACCATTGTCGACTGAGTTATACATTAAACTGATGTGATGTTTGAAATGACTAGAACGCGACTATTAATATTTAATGGTTAGTAATGGTTAGAAGTTTTTAAATGATCTCCTTTAATTGTTGACCTACTTCACTTTAAAAGACGATAAACGATAATTAAACAATTAACGAGTTCATATGAAACATAAATGAAACGATAATTAAACAATGAATCAATTCAAGATAAAGAAGTTCAAATTCTTGGATCAAAATCCGAAGGATTGTTGGAGAAGAAACTAATAACTTCCTAGTACCAAAAACATTTTTGACATACATGATGCTCCTCCATATCACCCATGGCCTCCTCTAACTGATTCCCCAATTGATACGCTAAGTTTAGAAAAGCATAGTACCATCAACGTCTTCACATTCACAAACCTCATGCACGTAAGCAGATAAGAGCTCCCTCGCTGTAACTTCACTTCTCCAAATAGCATGATTCTGAAGCCTTTTCATCATGCTCCCCCACCTCTAGAATCGTCTCTGACAGTCTCGGTTGCATTACCCTAGCCATAAACTCATAACCCTCTCTTTTTTCTTTCCCCACCTACACAAATAAATATAAGGCCAACAAGATATTATGCTTTAAGAGAACCTCCATTTGCAGCGCGGGTTAATTCATCAAATCCTTTCACTTGTTTTCTTTCCCTTCTTCTTCCATCAAAGTAATGACCTAATCCTTTGCGGTACAATGCTTCTGGATTTCTCTTCGTTCTAAGTTTCTTCATAAATTCCCTATATTTTCCTTCGTCTTCAGGGCGGGAGCTATCAAAGAAAGGATAGAACGGAAGTTCGTCCGGAGAACATCTGCTAAGAACTACGCCATATTCGAAGTGCGCATTAAACGCCTTGCAAACCATTCCAAGACTTTTCGTATCACATAGTGATGCTTTGGACACACGAACACTAATATCATGGAGAAGTTGGTCGGATAAATCCAAGATATTCGCTCTGGCCATCTTCAACTATAGTCTTTCTATCTCTTGGGGAATTTTCACTTTGTTTTCGTCTTTACTGCAACAATTCCTTTTGGGTCTTCAGGATATCTCTTCGTTTTTACCCAATTAAGAGGAAGAAAATATCGAAGTTTTAAGAAAGAGAAAGGTGTGAAAGAATGTTTAATAAATCCCAATAAATGAGGGATTAATGATTAAGGAATTTTTAATTTATTGGTGTAAAACAGTGCAAAAAGGAAAACTGAATCGTCGTCTCTTAACATGAAGAAAAAAGAAATTCGTCTGGTATAATGGAAGTCAAAAGAAAAAAGGAAGGAAAAAAAATTAAGTTAAACGGTGCATCAAAGAGATGCAGGGGTTCAATCGAATTCATACGGTTCAAATTAATTTTGTTGGGTTTCAGTTTCGGTCAGATTGGGATGGTGCGTAATTAGCATATGACAACCAAACAACTTAGGACAACTGAATTTACCATATAATAACAAAAAACGTGGGACAATTATACCACATGACAACAAGACAACTTTAAGACAACTAACATTTTGTAATTAACATAAAAAAAAACCCGACAATTGCAGCACCCAAGAACATCTTCTCTACACGGGTTTTCTTCTTCTTCCTCAGCAATAGCTTTGCAATGGTTTCATCGTGAACGACCTATCCACATTTGAACTGCACCATTTCATCTCTCAACTTCGTGTTTTCCTCTATGAGATCTTTGATTTTGTCGATTTTTTTGTTCATGATTTGAATATCTTCTTGTGCAGCATCATCCCACCACTTAACAGTATGATGTTCGCCACCACTCTATACAATTTAAAACTTTAGTACAAATCCATGACTGAAGAAATCAAACACACACCAAAATCCTTACCTCACGTGACTTGCAAGTGGCGTACACTCTCCCAGGATTATGTGGATCGGTGTAGCATACATTATTCTCCAAATGACCACCACAATAACATTTAATACGCAGTTCGTATTCAAATTCTTCAATGAATGCTAGATCTAGACCCGAAGAATCGCTCGTAAGATGATTGAATCTTCCCATCTCTCCCTCTCTAACTCTCTCTCTGACGATCTCTCTGTCTCTCTCTTTTTTCTTTCTCTCTCAATCTCAAGGATGAGGTTACGAAAAAGGAATAGAAATGGAATAACCAAATGATGGAGTGTAACAAATAGAAAGAAGGTGGGAGGTGAAAAATTGAAAAAAAAATCAGAAAATCGCAAAAAAAAGTTGAAATTTTTCGTCGGCGGAAACGTGAAATTTTTAAAAGATTCAAATGACTGAAAATATTTGTCGAGATCATTAACAGTTGTCTTTTGACCATTTTAAGGAATCTTTGGTTGAACCCACTTATAATTTATTAATTTAAAGTTGTCGACATGATTTTAGTATTTTAATCATAATTTCTAATGTTTCTGTATCAAATAATTCAAAGGTTTGACAGCATTATAGTCATCAAGCTAGTATAAAGTTCCATATAATGTCAAAGGTTGTTATGAGAAACCAAATACAAAATTCAGGATTTCATAAAAATTTCGATGTAATCATCATTCACGTTTTCATAAAACCTTTGATGTAATCATCATTTATTATTATACTTGGTTTAATTACCCTTAAATATGAAATTTCATTTAAAACTGTTTTGACACTTTTATTAAAAATCTTAACGAGAGGAGCGAGTGTTGGGAAATGACGTCAGTTCTTTTTGAATTAAAAACCTGGCGAAAAACTTGTACTTATACTTTACTTGTACTTGTAGCACTGAGATTACTAGTCTTCTGGAACTTTATAGTTCATTCATTCTGGAATCAATATTGCAATTGTTTAGTTCTCTTAAATCCGATTGGACCTATTTTAACAAATTACGCTTTTGAATCTTTGGGGCCTGTTTTAACAGTTGCGCTTTAAATCCTTTGGGCTTATTTTAACAAATAACACTTTTAAATCATTTGAGCCTATTTTAATAAATTACCGGTTTAATCCTTCGGGTGCATGTTGATAAACCTTAGTTGTCCTCAGTGTAAGTCAATTGTTCCACAGAGACATACAAATCACATACAAACATACTTTACTCGAACACAACTATTACCTTGAACAATTGAAATAGAAACTAAAACCCGTACCAGAGATGAACCTGTAAGTCTTCTTTCGACAAGCTTCCCCGGTGGATGGAAATCGTTGTTCTTGATTACGACATGGTATTATTATACGATCCGGCACTAAGGCAACCAATTTTTTATTTCCTCGGGAATATCCCACATACTCTCATGCGGCACACGATAAATGAATCTTCTATATGCCGACAAACACGTCTTGATCGAATAATATTCGGAGCACAAGCCATAAGGGTGAGAATTTTGCATTATTACCTTCCTTCCTCATCATAGACAAGGTTGCAGCAATTGCATGGACGCAAGGATACTTATCTATATCCAAACCCTTGCTAGCGCAAATTTTGCTATCCAAATCCACTACATAATTATTCTCATCTAAGTCTACAACATTGTACTCAAGTTGATAGTTGTTTTTCTCATTCACCGCTAAGTGTGGTACAATTCCAACGCTTGTGCATAATGTTCTCCACAACATGCACCAAAAATTTTGTGGGTGGAAAAGAATTGGCTTCTTGCCTATGGTTGTTAAACCATTTAGAAAAAAGCGTCCAGTATTGTATCGATGATTGGTAAGAGTGAGTAGAAGCTTGCTTTTTCAAACACGCTATTTAGCGATTCACAAGAATTGCTTGTGTCTAAGTTGTACATATCTCCATCAAAATAGCACCTCGCCCACTTGTTGATGGTCACTCTACTTAGTTACTTATGGGCTTTGGGCCACCTAGTACTAAATTCCTTGTACTCTCGTGAATTCACTCACTGTGTAAGCATGAGCTCACTGGATGAATTTAACGACAAGTTGATCTTTGTTGGCCTTGTTTTGGACTAGACCTCTCATGTTTTGGGACAAATGCCACATAATGTAACCGTGTTTGGAGATGGGATACCAAAGGTCCTTCTCTTATGATACTTGAGTGTATGTCGCTCACAAAAACCAATTCAGGATCATCCGGTATGACGGTTTTCAACATGGTTAAAAAACACTCTGCACTATCGTTATTCACGCTATCAATCACGCCAAACACAATGGGGGTAATGGTGACGATTAGGATCATGAGTCGTGGCAAAAACAAGTTGTCTGCCATATTCGGTCTTCAGAAATGTCGAATCCACGGTGATGACTTTCCTCATCAGTAGAAACCCTTCGATGCTTGCGCCCAAAGCTATGAATAAGTACTTGATTTGTTCTGTGCATCTGATAAGAGAACTTTTACCCACACACTCATATGGATTAGAAGAGCGGGGTAAATATGAGTCAAGGGTGAATGAAGGTGGGTATGAAATGTCGAACTTAATTGGGATTGCACTAGATCAATTAGCCTATAGAGAACTCAGCTAGTCTAAGCAACAAGTGATTGAAACTGTCACTTAACAACCCTAAATGAAAGCATAAAACTTGAAAACAAAAAAGTCGATTGCAGCAAGTAAATAACAAAGCACAACTAGAACAGATTTTAAAACAATAAAGAAAATTCTAAGCAAATGAACTTAGGGTGGATTTCGGTGATTAAGTGCAAGAATATGATGCTCAATTTTAACATCATGATGCAAGTCTTAAGTCTAAGAATATCAAGCATAGGTTAATCCACTCTCATGACAAAGACCACTTTCCTAAACATGGTCTACACAATCTCTTGGCCAAATTCATGATTAGAAAGCATTAGCAACAATTACATACAACTACCAAAAAAAACCTAACACACTCTCATGGAAAAGATACATTTATAATGCATTTGCTTCATTCTAGCAACCTATCAACACTTCTCAGGTGATATTATGCAAAAGATGAAGAACAAGGTGATCAATCCTATTCAAGCATTAAGAACGACAAAAACATGAAGAACATGGAAGAATTAAGTCTTAAGCATCAACATGTATTCTCTAATCACCAAATCTCCTCAATCCATTCACTTAGAAGGATGACTACTCACAGTTCATCACCCAAGCACAAAATCTCATGGGGGATTCATGCCTTAGCATGATCAAAACTTAAAAACAAACGCTTAAAAAGAAAGAAATGGAGAAGATATGAAAAGAAACTTCAAATTGTCATTCAAATCAAAACAAACATTGTTTGACAAGGTTTTTCAAAAAAGTAGAAAGAGAGACAAAGATGGAACTAAACTTATAAGAAATTATGTCTAAAAAGCTTAAGTAGTGGTTCCAAATCAAGCAAATTTCGGTTGGTCAACTCTAATTCTCGTCTGTTGACTTCTGGTTTAACATGATCGGCTAAGCTTGGTCAATTCTTTTGGTCGATCTTGCCAAGGTTGGATCTTTGGTCATCTGGATCGGTTAGGCTTGGTCGATTCTTGTGACCGATCCAAGCTGGCTCGTTTCTGCTTCTGGCTGGATCGAGCAGCTCTAGTCGATCCTCTTGGCTGATCCAGCTGCTTCATGATCCTTTCTTCATGTGTTGATCTTCCTTGGTCGATCCTTGATGCTAATGTGGTTGATTTTTTTTATCATCTTGGTCCTAAGTGCTCCCCTTTCTTGGCTAAGTCCTTTCCAATCACCTGAAATGCAAATTATGCACAATGCAATCCTAAAAGACTCTAAATGCAACATAAACTATACAAAAATGAGCATAAAAGATGATCAAAAAGCTAACAAAAACCACGCATATCAGCATCTAATACAACCCTCGTTACAGTTCCATCATTCGCTTGCTGCAACATGTACAAATACGAATACACCATTTTGTAACCTTGTTCGGGACAGCCCCGCACCTCACTTACTGCAAGTTTTTACCTCTCAAGGCGGTGTCATATGAGAGATTCATACCAAGTGTGTTTTGAACCATCATCCTGATAAATCTGGGACTCGGTGTGTCGTATTGCCCAACTAATTAAGGTGTCGTGCAAAATGCATGCTACAAGTGGGGGGTACATTCACTGGCGGATCCACGTTGATGACTCTGGTGGCATCTGCACCATACTTTTTTTTTTTTTTAATTTTTAAAGAAAATCTGAAAAAAATTACATAATGCCACCACTAAAATACATAGTTTTCTAAATTTGCCACCACTAAATTATTATGCTAGATCCGCCCCTGGGTACATTTCTTTCTACTACTGCTTGAACTCACAGCCATCCTAGAGTACGTATGATCCTTCTATACACTCTGATACTAAAATACTTGGATTTTTAAATTTCGCAGCTCTTATATACCATGTATAACCTTTACTGATAAATTAGCCACGCTGTAGCATAACTCGCGATGTATCCAACTTATAAGTGTTAACCTGGAAACAACTTTATGTGTAACTTTCTCAACCAAATCAAGCAATGCCTCTTTGGAACATAGTTCTTGACCTTGTTCAAGACATAAGCCATCTTCTCATTGTTCGAACTGACTTCTTCTGAAGGCTTTGAAAGTGAAAGATCAACATGTTCATCTTCGTTCCTATCCATACAACAATCCACATCCTCAAATCAGTCATCGAAATTAGCCTCCGGGTCTTGAATAATCAGCTCAGTAAATTCATGGCTCAATTCTTAAATAATCGACTCACTACCTCCATGTCTCGATTCGCCCGCTCCGTAAATAGTTAGGATTTCACAATTACCTACATCAACATCCACACCATCTCTATCATTTCCAACTATCCACTCATAATTAACGCCAACAAAGCTTCCTCCCCCCGACTCTTGAAATTTGTTCACATTCCTTGTCTTTGATTAACTCCACATGCAAGACACTCCTATGCCTTTTTATATAAAGTGTCGTTAGGTAAACATAGACATCATATGTTTTGGTATTTAAAATATTCAAATTTCTACAGAAATTTATGAAATATTATATTAAATTTGAATATTTTAATATATATATTTTCAGAATACTTAATTTTCAGAATTTAAAAGTACTCAGACCAACTCCCTTCAAAAGTGAGTATCTTGGCACGGTTTTTTAGGGAAAAATTATTAAAATATTGAGGGAGAGTTTCTTAAGGGAAGAAACGTATCTTTCTGAAGAACCTCCAAGAAACTCTGAATAACCCGCGTTCAACGCGGGTATTTTTATAATAAAAATATTA
>OVAU01003861.1:0-10654 GCA_900406315.1 Biscutella laevigata subsp. laevigata | reverse complement strand
TCGTTTCTGCCATCACGAAGGTTATCATGGACAAGTTCAACAGTCCGTACTTCAATTGGAGTGTCGTGCCTCCCCATGTTCGGGATCGGTACTTCCACTCGTTCGCGGTAAGTCCTCGATTTATTCTAAAAAAGTTTGTTATAAATTTATTTTTGGCTTTTTCTAACTTAATTGTTTTTTCTATGTAACAACGCTATCATTGGGACCCTGTTTATACCGGATTAGTGCGCGAGCAGTTCAACACGATTGCTAGCCGGCGACTTAAGCATGATGTCTCCCGGGTGAAGCGGTCGGGGAAGCGTCCCCCGTGGATCGTTGCAAAGATCTGGAATGAGATGTGGGACCATTGGAACACGGATGACGCGAAGGAGAGGAGCATGAATGCTTCCATCTCTCGGAACTCTGATCGTAACGGCCTCGGTCCCCACAAACATCTCGGCGGCCAAAAGTCCTACATCCGCATTCAGCAGGATCTAGTAAGTTATTCTACAATTTTTCTTATATAAAATTATAATTTATAATCTAATTTTGTAATTTTTTTTTGTAGACGAGGGAATTTCGAAGACCCGCAACTTATTCTGACGTCTTCCACAAGACGCATACGAGGCCGGATGGGACTTCGTGGATGGGAAGGCGAGGAAGGTCAGCGAGACCTTCAACAAGAAGTTAAAGGATAGGTTGTCGCAGTTGGATCCCGATCAGGCGTCAGATGGGACGTCCCACCCTCCCGAGCTCACCCCNTCATTGAGGTAAAATAACAAATGCTAGTTTTAAATTACTTTTCTTACTTTTACTTTTACAATGCTTTATTTTTAAGCTAATTTCATTTACCTTTTTGTAGTCTACTATTGTGGACGAGCGGGGTCGCCCTTACGGGGCTGGCAGTCTCAGACAGGTCATGGGGAAAGACCGTCCGAGCGGTTCGGGTTCTTCGTCTGGTTCTACCGAATTCCAATCGATCCAGGAGGAGCTTCGAGCGGCGAAGCAGAGGAACGCGGATTAAGAATCTCGAGCTGCAGAGCAAGATGCTCGGAATGCACAGCGAGATGCCATGCTCGAGCAGGTCATGTCATTCTTGAGGTCGCAAAACCCCCAGTTGGCCGAAACATTCTTCGCGCCACCGGCCACGAACCCGCCTTCGGACCGGCTCTCTACTGGATAACGGTCTTTCCATACCGCCGATCTCGAGGACGAAGGCCAGGACGATCCCGAGAACGAGGAGTCGTAGTTTATTTTTTATTAATAAAAAACATTTCCTTTTTGTTATTTTAAAAATGATTTTTATTTTTAAATATATATTTTTTTCATTATTTATTTATATTTTTATTCTAAATTTAATAAATAATAAAAATTTAATTTTTGATTTAAATCAAAATATTACTTAAGCGACTACAGAGTGACTACATTTTTGTACGACGACAAAGCGACTACCAAAGGAGCGACAACATAAAGACTACATCAGCGACTACCCAGTGAGCGACTCCTTAAGCGACTACAAGGTGAGCGACTACGGAAGCGACTACACTAGAAGCAACCATAGAAGTGACTACTTGTTCTGCCGACGACAGAGCGACGACACGAACGACTCCTTATGCATTCGACGTTAGCGACTCCCACGCGTCGACGGAAGCGACCTTGGCCTAAGCAACCATGGTGGCGACTTCGGAGGAGTCGCCGAAAGAAGCGACTACACTAAGCGACTACGTTGACCAGTCGGTCTCTACTACTCCGTCCGTAGTCGCTTTTAGGCGACTCTGTCAGTGCGTCGCCCTGTAGTCGCTCATAAGCGACTCCGCGACTACCGTAGAAATTAGCGACGAGAAATAAGCGTCCACGTCATTTAGTCGCTTCGTATTCGCTTATTGTGTATTAGCGATTTAGAAGCGACTCCCACCGTAGTCGCTAACGGCGTGTATTCTTGTAGTGAACTACACAACCACTAGTCAACGGCGTAGCAAAACAATAGCGACTTCGGTAGATTTTCTTCATTAGAAAATAGAGTTGCACCGTAGTAACTCTTTCTGGTAGTTGCAACACAGTCGCTCCTATGCGACGTTGCACCGTAGTCGCTCCTTATGGTAGTTCCACTGTGGTTGCTCCTTGGCGTAGTTGCTCTGTAGTTGCTCCTTATGATAGTTGCACTGTAGTCACTCATTTTTGTAGTTGCACCGTAGTCGCTCCTTGTTGTAGTTACAGTGTAGTTGCTCGTAACGGTAGTTGCACTGTAGTCGCTTAATCTGGTAGTTGCACCGAAGTCGCTATTATCTGGTAGTTGCACCGAAGTCGCTATTATCCGTGGATGCAACAGAGTCGCTCCTTCTGAGTGTTGCTCTGCGGTCGCTCATATTCTGAGCCACGAAAGAGCGACCCCTTCCAAAATTATTATTATTTAGATTTTGAAAATGAAAATTTTATTATAATTAAATTAATTATATAATAATTAAAATTTAATATAAAATTTTAAAACTAAAATAAAAAGTAATAATTAAAATAAATACACAACATTAAACAAGAGTTTTTAAGTTTTTAAAAAACAAACGAAACCGACTAATAATCTCTAGGGGTATGTCCTCCTAAATCCGTCGAGAACTGGTCGGTAGCGTCGGCGACGGGTGGCTGCAGCAACGAAGGAGGAATGCTCGGGTGGGTGGTCTTGAGGAAGTCCAAGATAGCCGCCAAGTGGGACTGAGTGGCTTGATTCTGTCGGGTCAAACGAGCTTCAACCTCCTCACGACGAGATTTCTCAGCGGTAAGCTCATCAATCTGTTGTTGAGTGGAATGGAGTCGAACTTGGATGGATTCAAAGGAGGAGGAGCTAGAAGAGCCTTCTTGTGTCCCACGATCGTCTTTCCCCACAACTCGCTCAAGACTGCCAACTCCGTAATGACAACCTCGCTCGTCAGCAATAGTAGACTACAAATATTTTAAAAAATACTAGTTAGCTTAAATATTATTTATAGGAATAAATTTTACAAAAACTTTTAGTTTAGTTAATACATGAATGAATAACTCGTTAATCTGCTCTGGAGTCAGCTATGGAGGGTGGGAGGTGCCATCTGACGCTTGATCGGGATCGAGCTGACTCAACTTCTCCTGGCGCTTCTTCTCAAAGGTCTCGGCCACGTTCTTCGCCTTCAAATCGACGAACGTCCCATCTGGCCGTGTATGCGTCTTCCGGAACACATCGTTGAGATTGGCCTGTCTTCCGGTTTGACGCGTCTACAAGGAAAATTGAAAAATTATATTAGAAGTTATATTTTTTTATGAAAAGGCAAAATTAATAATGAAAATAGACTTACCAATTCTTGTTGAATTCGGAGATAAGATTTTTGGCCCGCCAAATGTTTGTGGGGACCGAGACTATCCCGGTTGGAATTTCGAGAGTTGGAAGCATTAATGCTCCTCTCTCGAGCTTACGGGGTGTCTCGGTGCTGCTTCATGATCTTCCCCACACATCCTCGGTAATCCACCTCGGACGCTTCCCTTTTTTCTTCCATCGGGAGACATTCCCCTTCATCTGACGGACCTAGACGGTGTCAAACTCCTCGCGCACCAATCTCGTAATAGCCGGGTCCCAGGTATGGCGTTGCTAGGATTTAAAAAAACTTAAATTAGTAACTGGTTGAACAAATGATAAATAAATTAAAAATTAAAATAAATTGTAAATATACTGCGAATTGGTAGAAATATCTACTCTAGACATGGGAAGGAGTTATGGTCCAACTGTAATATGGACCGTCAAACTTGTCCTTCAAAACAACCGAAATGGCCCAGGTAAGCAAGCCTTCGTCCCGATCAAACCTACAATTTTTTTTTTTAAATTGTAATATTCAAAATATTTTTTAAATTCATTATAAGACAACTCAACAATTCCAAAACGATCTAATAATTCTAATAATCATTATAATTTATAAAATCATTCTAATCTACCTAATTGTTCCAAAATCCACCTAATAATTCTAATATTTTTTAAATTTAAAAATTACAGAATAGTTTTTACGTACGGGTCCTCGGATGGCACGAGAGAGAGGATGAGCAAGTGTTCCCGACCCGGCATACAGAGGAGCGCCCCTAACTGAGCCTCGTAGTCGACGGTCGCCGCCTCAGCCGCGGTGGAGGAGTCTGCTCCGGTAAGCTTGGAATCTCCGGCGTCGGAATACCCATCCCCGGCGAAGATCCCGGCCATTGTTTCATCCCCGCCATCGGTTGAAAGGATTGAAACGGGACTTGGTTCATCGGAGGTGACGGGAAGAGAGTTGTCTGAACCAAAGGGCGAGGGGTCGCCAGAAACCACGTCATTCTGGCGCCCAATTGGGGCGAATTTCCAGTGCTACTACCACTTCCCGACATGATTCGCCGAAATTTGAGAGAGATTGAGAGAGATTTTGAGGGATTTCTAAGTGAAATCGCGTGAAAATAGCAGAGGAGGAAGGGATTCAGCGAAGAAGACGATAGAGAGGAGCAACTGCAAGTTACGTGGTTCTGTAGTCGCTCTTCTCATTAGTGGCTCTGTAGTGGCTCTTTAGCCACTTTAGAGCGACTCCGAATATTTTCGTAACCGCTTGGCGGCAAAACGAAAATTCGGAATTGAACTGAGTCGCTTCGTAGTGGCTAATGTGCTACTCGTGAGCGACTCCTGTTAATGTTTAGCCTTTTACGAGATTTCTCGGAACCAGCAATCGTATAGAACACAACAAGGGGTGGCTCTAGAGTCACTCTTTTGCAACCTCTGAGCAACTCCCTGGTTGACCAAATGGACTTATGTCACCGATCCGGGTGAAACACAAGGAGTGGCTCTGTAGTCACTCTTTTGCAACTCCAGAGCCACTACAAAATAAAGAAAAAAGGTTTTAACCAGTAATCAAACCCTGACTTAGCGGGAAGGAAGAACCAAAGTGATGAGTATTGAACAAGTGAGCCATATTGAAATAATCTGTTAATGGTTTACATTGAAAATTATATAAGGTTATTCTTAAGTTTTAATAACTTGATCGTTTTTTGCAAATATAAACTCGTTCCACATCAAATAACCACATAAGTCTATTGTTGCATATATATAAAGTGTATAAACCATGACATTTGGAAAAAAAATAAAAACTCGACAAATTACGAATTACAACAACTTGAATGAATAAGGTTTCTTGTTTAGTGTAATGCTTATGTTATACTTATGTTGTAGTTTTCGATGTTGCAATTTTTTTTTTAAATGTTGAAATTTGAACAATTAGTTAAGGTTTATGATTGCAATATAATCATATAGTATCTTGAGCCGATCCAATTGACGGGAATGGTTAACCGAATAAAAAATGTTCCTCGTAGTGGTTGTAGAGTCGCTCTTTGGCAACTCCAGAGCCACACCGAGTGGTTCTATAGTAGCTCATTTGCAACCCTAGAGCCACTATATAAGGGTGAAGGTTACGTTTTCCAAATTGAGTGGCTCTGGAGTCGCTCATTTGCAACCACACAACCACGTCTTAGGGAATAGGGCACTCGGTGGTATCAAGATTTAATTTCCAAATTGAGTCACTCTGTAGTTGCTCTTTTGCAACTCTATAGAAACCAATGAGAACAACAGTGAGTGGCTCTAGAGTTGCAAAAGAGCAACTCCATAGCGACTACTTTTAAAAAAATTGGAAATGGGCTTCATCTTGGTTCGAACCTTGGGCGATTTGGGAAGGGAGTATATTTTCCTTGCTTGTGAACCAGTGAGCCATAATACTACATCCGAACAATTTATACAACTGATGGTTTATATAAAGATGATACTTCGTTAGATTATAACCATTTATTATACAACGATTCATACATTTCTTTGAATAGAGAAGATTTACAACATAATTTCATTGTTCGTCATCTTCATCATCATCAGAACTCGATAGATTGCAAAGAAATTCATCATCAGGTTCTTCATCTTGAAGTGTGAAAATGATATCTTCTCTTGCTCCTGATATATCTGCTAAATTATCCACGTCCACCTCCTCAATCGTATTTATTTCAACATCATCGTAGGTTTCCTGTTGCAGAAGCGGAGGTAGTACGTCTTTATATGCTCCAGAAATATTGCCGCGTGGAATGTAACATTGAGCCATGATTGCTTAAGTTGTTTCGTGCACGGTATGGTACATAGCAGACCTGGTCGCCCTGTGAAGCTGTTTTATACAGAATTTAATTAATACAAAAAAAAATATATGTACAAAATTATTATAGAACTTAAGTAATTAGTAATTACCTAAAATAAAAGGCTCATATTTGTAATATTTTCCAGATGCAAGTACGTCAATAACACCCCCTTTGCTCTTTCTCGTTCTTTTACCTTTTGTTTGGTCATACCACTCACATTTAAAAAGTGTGATCTTCAAGTTCACCAATCATGCATATTGTAATTGCATGATATCTGTTATGTTTCCATAAAAATCAGCTTCATCAAATTGATCAGCATAATTTTCTCCTCTCACACATATCCCATAGTTATATATTTTCTTCTGAAATCCATGGTTTTGGGTATGAAACAAATATCCTGTCGTATAGTATATGGGCCAAGAAGTTGCTTTATTAATGAGACATTGAACTAACTCTTGAACCCATATTGGAAACTCCTCGTTTGTCTCATTTCTAGTAAGAACTTGTCAATTGGTGGCATATTATTTTAGAACGGGATCATATGATATATGTTGGGTGTAATCACTGTATACTGCTTACGTATTGTTTAACCCAAAAAGGGAATTCTACTTCTCTTTTCGTAGAAACTCCATCTTCAATTAATGTGGGAAACATGAAACGAATCTGAGCTTCGAACATGCTATATATAGTCCATAAAACACAGAACATGAGAAACTCCATCTTCAATTATTTAATTAGTACTAAGAGAATCGCAAAATATACCTCTTTAGTAGCCTAAAGTAATCATAATTACGCAAGATAAATGCGTGTGTGCAATGGGAATCTCTATCAGATAGCCATATCTTCTGACATCTCCCACTCCCACGTCCTACGTGTCTGAAAATATCTGGTACGTCAGCAATAAGATAAACAGGGGCTTTGCCTTCATCAAATCTTGTTAACATGTATACATGCATAAAGATCAGTTCACATTTATGATTTACATATGTTTTTAAAAAATATTTACCAAAAATATTATCAAATTTAAATACCTTGATTTTGTTTGTATATTTGAGGCAAAGTATTGCTCAAAGAAATAAGAAATTTCGTCATTCACATATGATTCCACGATTGATTCAGCTGCATATCTTTTGTTTTTCGCCTTACTTTTCAATTTTTTGAAAAACCTCTCAAATGAATACATCCACCTGTACTATACAGGCCCACCGAGTTCAGCTTCTTATGGAAGATGTACGGGGATATGCTCTATTACATCAAAAAAGCCCGGTGGAAAGATCTTCTCTAGATTGCATAAAATGATGACGATGTTCTCCTTCATCATTTGAACCCGATTTTGTTGGAGAGATCTTGAACATTAAGTCTCGGAAAAAGCTTCCAATTCCTACGAATAATTATATAGGTTCGGTAAGTATATATAGAACTTCACAGTTTTAGTATAATTACGTAATTTCATATAAAATTTGCATACTAGATAGTGCTAGATGTACGTTTCGTGGTAAGAGTTCTGTAAAAATGAACTGCAGCAACCGCTCTATGAATACATGATAATCATGACTCTTTAGACCCGTAAACTTCCCTTCATCCAAATCTACACAAGTGGCTAGATCTGACGCATATCCATCTGAGAATCTAACCTTATTTTTGACACATTCCAATAAGCGTTCATTGGCAGCTGCAGATAATCGAAAGATGGGAACAGAAGCTCTTTCACGAGAATCTAGATGCAGCTCTTTCCGTGAACAAAATATGGCCAAATCATTTCTAGCGTTCTTTGTGTCTTTTGTTTTGTCACCATTCATCACGGTGTGCAAGATGTTATCAAAGAAATTCTTCTCTATATGCATGACATCCAAATTATGTCGTAGATCTAAGTCCTTCCATTATGGCAACTCCCAAAATATGCTTTCTTTGTGCCAATTATGCGTTTTACCGTATCCCGACTTCTTAACCTCGTGATCGTTCCTACCCCATTTAGATTTTGTCCGGGGATTAACTTGCAAAATTCGCTCGTCATAAACTTAGGCACCTGTCAAAGATTCAAGTAGATAATCTTTCAGAGTGTGTTTCCCTTTCAGAAAATTTGTTTTATTCTTCCGTAATGGATGATTTTGAGGAAGAAATTGCTTATGACAATCAAACCAACACGTCTTCCTTCCATTTGGCAGCTGAAATGCATTTGTATCGTCCATGCAAATTGGACACGACAATCTACCGTGGGTCGTCCATCCCGAGAGCATATCATATGCCGGAAAGTCACTGATCGTCCACATCATAACCGCTTTGACATTAAAATTTGTTCGCGATGATATATCGTATGCCTGAACTCCAGTTGACGAAAGCTCTTTCAACTCATCGATCAGAGGTCGGAGGAAAACATTAAGACTTGCTCGTGGATGCTTCGGCCCATAGTTCAAAATCGTCAACCATAAAAATTCAGGATTCATACACATATCAGGGGGCAGGTTATACGGAGTCATAATCACGGGCTATGGAGAATGATTCCGTGACATACCATACGGGTTAAATCCATCTGTGCACAATCCGAGGTAAACGTTCCTTGCTTCTCCAACAAAGGCGAGATGTTTTTGCTGAAAATTTTTCCATTCCGCTCCATCAGATGGATGAATCATTGTGCCCTCCTCAGACTCGTGCTCTGCGTGCCATCTCATTGCTTTAGCATTCTTCTCCGTCTGATACATTCTCTTTATTCTATCCTCGACCGGCAAATACCACATACGACTATATGGTATTTTAGCTCGTCCGTCGCTACGCTTCTACCTTAGTGCTAGACAAAACATACATTCATCCAATGATTGATCTTCTTTCCAGTATATCATACAATTCTCGATACATACGTCAATTGTATGATATGGGAGAGCTAAATTACGCATCAGTTTCTCTATCTCGTAATACGAACCCGCCGCTTGGTTATCCTCCGGCAAAATCCTCGAAATTAGCTGAGTCCAACTGTCTACGCATTTCTCTGCCATATTAAAATCTACCTTCAGGTTCATGTACTGAGCCGCTATAGATAACTGTGAGTCCCCTTCATGACAACCGTCATACAATGGATTATTTGTTGCTTCCAACATGTTGAAACAAATCATTGTCTCCTCATTTGGACGTTCATCCTCGTTTGGTTCTACCGGGTTTTGATGATTACCAAGATCATTAATATGATCTTCTTGGTTATCAAAAGTCAAACTTTCATTAAAGGCATCATGAACCATCTCCACATATCAATCACCCTTATTATTACCCACATCTTGTTGTTGATCATTAAGACTTGGTTGATCAGTATTGACATAATAACTAGTTCCTAAATCAATATTCAATTCTTCCCATGTCTATACCAAACGTAATAATTAGGCATAAATCCTCTGTTTAACAAATGCTTCCAAACTTTAGGTCCCGGGAGAAATTTTTCGTTATTGCAACTAACGCACAGACAGTAAAACTTACCTTCACTGCTTTGAGCAATTGGTTGATTGTTTTCCATGTTCATGAATTCTGCAACTCCCGCGTAAAAGCCGGCGGCAATGTTATTCGTCTCCTCATCCATTATTCGGTACATTCACTCCCTCGAATTCCAATTATTATAAGGATTTGTCATTACTCTTTTTTCTCACTTTCTTTCATTTAGAAATTATGGAGATCATGAGTTATTATATAGAGAAAAAGAGCGACTACGAGTGCAACTACGGAGGAGTGGCACTTTTTTAGTACACCTACCCAGCCGATTTTTTAAATGTGCTATAACCATTTATTTGCAACCCATGAGCGACTCTCATGCAACCACTTGACCGCAATGGCTCTTAAGTCGCTCAAAGAGCGACCACGGTGCCACCACATGTTTTTGCAACTCCATAAACGACTCCTCATCTGCGACTGGGCTTTTTAGTCCTTCTGTAGGGGCTAAAATTTAGATGGATGTCAAGTCGGCTTTCTTGAATGGAGATTTAGATGAAGAAGTTTATATTGAACAACCACAAGGCTACATAGTCAAGGGAGAAAACATAAAGTTTTGAGGCTAAAGAAAGCACTTTACGGATTAAAGCAAGCACCAAGAGATTAAATTAATCGAATTGACAAGTACTTTAAGGAAAATAACTTCATCAAGTGTCTATATGAACATGCACTTTATATCAAAACTCGAAATAAAGATATATTGATTACATGTTTATATGTAGACGACTTAATATTCACGGGCAACAATCCAAGTATGTTCGCGGAGTTTAAGATAGAGATGACTAAGGAGTTTAAAATGACTGATATTGGATTGATGTCTTATGATGTGTCTGGTTTTTAGGGGTTTTTAGTCTCATATTTTTATGAGATTTTAATTCCCTTTTGAGTTATTAATGTGTTTTCACCTCCTTTCAGGATCTNTACTGGATTAAAGGCTTCTAGATATCGGATTGAGGTGAAATTTAGACACAAGATAGCCACGTGAGTTGGCTTTCTAATGGCGTTGGTTTGAAGTAGTTCTGAGATATGGTTCGAGAGTTACACTAAATTTACTGAAGGCATGTCA
>OVAU01003860.1:0-10654 GCA_900406315.1 Biscutella laevigata subsp. laevigata | reverse complement strand
GGTTATTTTCGGATATTTTCGAGTATTTTGGATAAAAAATATTTAAATTGAAATAGATCCAAAACAATTTGGTTAAAAAAGATTCATGCTCAAATATCCGAAAAATAACCGAAACCGAACCGAACCCGAACCGGTACCGAAAAAAATGTCAAAATACCCAAACGGTTCCTAAAATCTTCTACCCAAATAACCGGATCCGAATGGATACTTACCCGAACCCAAATGGGTAACCGAATGCCAAGACCTAGTTTTCTATTACCTAAATTAACCGAGAATTGAACCAAACCGAAATTTTAATTAATTCAATTCGGAAAAAAAAAAAACTGAATTACCTTAAAACCGAAAAAATCCGAACCGAAAAGACCGTTTGACCCCAAATCGCAGGATAAGTAATAGATGAATAAGAAAGTAGTTTAATAATTATTTTCATACTTGAGCAAAAGATAGAGCATTATCCACCATAAGAGTAGTGAAGGAATCGACGTCGTATTGGCGTTGAACATACGGAAGAGCGAAGTAGGTGTTGGCTATATCATTACTACCACATATAACCATGAATAAACTGTTTTCTATTATGAACTTTGTCTTCTCTTCCCCAACCATTTCCTTCAGTTTCTCTATATACTCTTCGAATAACTCTAATTGCTGCGATAAAGCTATTGCTCCCTTTAATCATGTGCAACAATTATATATATATATATATATAACAAATATTAGCAGTAGAAATAATTATATTTTGTTTCACAAAGATGGTGTAAAATTCGGAAATTATACCGATGATTGGGATGTGAAAGGAACGTAACCAGCACCACCAGACGCAAATGTTACACCGGTTAAGATATCTTCTGATTTTAAATTAGGATCTCGATATGCCGGTATACTTGGTTTAATTCCAAATTCTTCCGCTATATATATGAAGATGACAAACAAAAAACAAAACAAAAATAGATATAAGTTTTGGTTAGGATCTAGATTATATTCAGATTGTATTGTTACTATAAATTTTAATTAAAAAAATTAATATATTATTTTTTAAATATTTATTTTTAATAAATTCTAAAGATTTTTTTTTGTGATTTTGAATAAATTGAAAATTTTTTTAAATAAAGAATAAATAAATTTTCATTAAAAATATATTGTTGAGCACGAGTAATAATAATCAATAAATAAAAAATATTATAGAAATTGTGGACTTAATTCATTTGTGGTTTCTCTTTTCATTTTTCATCATATAGTTGAAAACTAAAAAAACAGATCACATGTTTACTGAGAATACTCAATTAATAAATTAAATGAAATAGTAAATGCCTCTCAAAATCATAAATCATCCAATAAATTGTGATCGTGCATTTTTGTTAGTTTCTCGGTACCTCGATCCATCACATCTCTATTAATCTATAGTGTAAATTACATAACCAGAAATGAATACCAAAGTGAGTGTTTAGTCGTTAATTACATAAGAGGAAACTATCAATAATATTAAAATATTACTATAATCAAATTACATGAAAGAAAGCAAAGTGAAATTTACGTACCCATAATATCAGTCGGAACTTTGCCGTTAGAAAATCTTCCGGTGGGAATTCCACCGTCAAAATCGATGCCATAAGGAGGATAATTGCATCTAGCCAACGTGGTTATAATATCGTCATTATTTCCGGCATCAACGATCGAATCTCCAAAAACTATTATCGCCGGAATCGTTTTATTTACCGGCAGCTTCACAAGAGCCTTCGTTGTCGTTTTAAACAACAACACGAGATAAAGAGCAAACCAAAATTGTCTTAACAAAGCAATACTGTGTCGTTTCATTGTTACTCTTGGAAGGTTTTGGTGTGATGAGTACAAATAACATGGAACGGTATGCATATGTACAACGATGAGTCGATGATATATAATAGTATATAGAGATCTATGCTATTAATGGCTACTAGTCTATAACATTTAAGATATTAACTACATTGATTGGCTTATCTAACCCTTCATATAGTTTTTGAACGTTAGTGAAATTGTTTTTTTTCTATCATTTACCGAAAAGGAAAGAAAACCCAATCTTTGGACCAAATTACTACTTTGACCTTTGTTATGATTTTTGTTAACCTAATAAGATATTCAGATCTGGCTCCGTTCTCCTCAACAAACAACCATATTTCATTAACTCGAATTCCTGCACATCGCTCGACAAAATCGTGCAATATTTTCCAGAAAGTCGGTCTTCACCAGTATCACTAGGAGTAAATGTGTTAGGCCCTATTCGTTTGTGCGGTTGGTAGATGCAGTTAGATGGTCCATCCAGATGATACAGTTGAATGATGTTCGTTTTTTAGAGAAACATTTGAATGATGCAATTGAAAGATGCATTTGGATGGATCTCTTGAATGCATCTATGTTTGTTTGTACATTTTGTAAAAACATTTGAATACATGTTATTTTAACAATATTTTTATGATTTAAATTAAATTTTAATCAAAATATTAATTTTAAATTTATAAATTTCTTGTTTCTCCAAAGAAATATAATTTTTGTTTTTTTCTTGAAAATATGATTTTTCCCCCCTAAAATCACACGGAAAATCATTTTTTCTCTGATAAACATAGAAAATCACAATTTTTTTTCGGAAAATCACGTTTTTCTCAAAAACTCATTTTTCGAAAAATCACGTTTTCTCAAAAACTCATGTTTTTTTCGAAAAATCACGTTTTTTCTCAGAAAATAACATCTTATCTAGAAAAATCACGTTTTAACCTGAAAAATCACGTTTTATCCATGAAAATCACGTTTTATCCTGAAAAACACATTTTCTCCCAGAAAATCACGTTTTTCTCCGGGAGAATCATTCTCTCCCCGAAAAATAATGTTTTCTCCCGAAAAATCAGGTTTTAACCCGAAAAATCACGTTTTATCCCGGAAAATCACGTTTTATCTCGAAAAATCACGCTTTACCCCGGAAAATCACGTTTTATCCCGAAAAATTACGTTTATTTTGGGAAATCACTTTTTCGCCAGAAAATCACGTTTTCCCGAAAAATCACGTTTTACCCCGGAAAATCACGTTTATCCCGAAAAATTACGTTTTTTTTTGGGAAATCATTTTTTCCCCAGAAAATCACATTACCCGAAAAATCACGTTTTATCTCGAAATATCACGTTTTTCCCGAAAAATCACGTTTTATCCCGGAAAATCAGGTTTTATCCGGGAAATCACGTTTTCTCGAAAATTACGTTTTTCCATTAAAATCATGTTTTTCCTGCAAAACACAAAATCATGTTTTTCCCAAAAACCGTGATTTTTCAGGATAAAACGTGATTTTCCGGGAAAAAAGTGATTCCAAGAAAAAAACGTGATTTCAGGGAACAAACGAGGTTGCCAGGATAAAACGTGATTTATCGGGAGAAAACTTCCGGGAGCTGGCGTGATGTTCTGGGAGAAAACAAGATTTTCCGGGATAAAACGTGATTTTTCGGGGTATAACGTGATTTTTCGGGGTAAAACGTGACTTTCTAGGTTAAAACGATATTTTCCGAGAAAAATGCTTTTCCGGGAACAAACGTGGTTTTCCGAGAAAGAATGATTTATCGGGAGATAAACGTGATTTTTCGGGAGCTGGCGTGATTTTCTAGTAGAAAACGTGATTTTTCGGGATAAAACGTGATTTTCTAGGATAAAACATGATTTTTCGGGATAAAATGTGATTTTTCGGGATAAAATGTGATTTTTCGGGATAAAACGTGATTTCGGGGATAAAACGTGATTTTTCCGGGATAAAACGTGATTCTCTAGGATAAAACGTGATTTTCTGGGATAAAACGCGATTTTCCGGGATAAAACGTTATTTTCCGGGATAAAACATGATTTTCGGGATAAAACGTGATTTTCCGGGATAAAACGTGATTTTCCGGGATAAAACGTGATTCTCTGGGATAAAACGTGATTTTCCGGGATAAAACGTGATTTTTCGGGATAAAATGTGATTCTCTGGGAGAAAACGTGATTTTCCGGGATAAAACGTGATTTTTCCGGATAAAACGTGATTCTCTAGGATAAAACGTGACTTTCCGGGATAAACATGATTTTTCGGGATAAAACGTGATTTTTTGGATAAAACGTGATTTTTCGGGATAAAACGTGATTTTCGGGATAAAACGTGATTTTTCGGGATAAAACGTGATTTTCGGGATAAAACGTGATTTTCCGGGATCATACGTGATTTTTCGGGATAAAACGTGATTTTCCGGGATAAAACGTGATTTACCAAGAAAAATCGTGATTTTTCGGGATTAAACGTGATTTTTTGGGATACAACGTAATTCTCTAGGATAAAACGTGATTTTCCGGGATAAAACGTGTATTTCCAAAAAATATAATTTTTAGATGCACCTAGATGCATCCAAATGCATCTTCAAAACTCATTCAGATGCATCTCTAAATTTTTCCTAAATTTGAAACTCATCTAGATGGACCACCATCTAGATGAGTCTTTAAATGACAATAAACGAACATCATCTCATAGCTTCACCCAGATGGACCATCTGGAGATGGACCATCTGGAGATGGACCATCTTGATGAGCAAACGAACAACACCTTAATCGGATGACCTGTATTCAAATAGTTCAAACCACGACGGATATTTCTTTTTCTTTTTGTTAATATGTTGCAGGTTTGTCTATACGAACATCGTTTTACACAAATAGATGTTCAAGCTCAAATGACATAATCCAAATGAAAAGCGGGTTGACATACGGGTTAACCTGAAATAAGTGTACAAAATTCTTGATTCTCTGTTGGAAAAATGTCGAAAATATTCAATATAATTGTTGCTCAAGAAATTGTTTTTTTTATCATCATAGTTAACATATTTCCTCTTTCTTGGTTTAGATGCTAGTTTTCATGATCCAACATAATTTTTTTCTTATGTTCATCGATTACACGTCTACAACTTAATGAGAGTTAAAATCTCATGTTTACAAGTTGTTGTAATAATCTAAATCCTATTATATAACTTAACTAATGAAAATACGAAGAAATCAAAACTCAATGCAATGACTTACTTGCAGACTTTGAAACTTATCAAAAAATCAATTAAAGTTGTTCATATCTCTGACTATAACTATAATCACGACAACTTCACTTAAAAACTTCGTAAAAACTCATTTCACTACACACAAACACTATAGATAATAATGTTATTTGGATTGACTCGCATCCAAATGATATGAGCTGCAGCAAATACTTTTTTTTGTAAATATGCATGGATCTATCTTCGCAGACAGTGGTCGAAAGATAGACGTCTAAACTCAACCTGTTATCGGATTATTTAGAACTGACTCACGAATTCAATGCAAATTGACACCTCTAGTTACGAGGGTATTTTCCTTGAAAAAACTACAAAATCATTGTGTTTAAATGATGTTTTTTAAGTGATGTCAAATTCGTTGTAAAAATGAGTTGAAGTCAAAATTGGATCACTATCATTGCTATTCATTTTATGAAACTATGTTTTCTAACAATATTATCTATTAAAAACTATAGCTGTCTCAAATATTAAACCATAAATCAAAATTATTGTGTTTTGCTGATATAGAAGTACTAGATCGGTTATTAAAGTCATTGTGTCCTTCGTCCGAAGCTCTAGATTCTTCGAGGCGATTCCCCTAATCAGCGACACAATCGACTGATTTTCAATTCTCTTCCGTTCTGCTTGTTTTTCCCCTCAATCAAAAGCTTTGCTTGTTATGTTTGTCGTTCCCTGTCGTTGTCCATAGATCGTGGAAAGCTCTTGTGTGGAAAGTTGCTAGTCAAATTGCAGAAAGTGACGAATTAAGGTTACGGGAGGATAGCTCGGGGATTAACAAATCCAGCAGAGAATCTGATAGTTTTTCTAAGGTTAAAGATGCAGAACAGGAGGTAAGGCAGGACCAGTTGGAGGGGAGGGAGGAGGTAAAGGCAACTGAGGAGCACCAACCATGAGGATAATCCATTGGAATTGTCAGGGGCTGGGGAACCCCCTGACAATTCGATACTTAAAAGATATCTGGAGGAAACACTCTCCTAATATCATGTTCCTCATAGAAACGAAGCAAACGGATATGTATGTCCAGTCAGTTGCAAATCTCCTAAACTATTAGAATCATATTTTGGTATCGGTTAATGGCTCAAGAGGTGGATTGGCAATTTTTTGGGGTAATGCAGTAACTTGTATAGTTTTGGGAAGTCCAGCCCTTTACCACACTAAGCTCCTTATTGCAGAAGGATCTCGAGCTTTTGAAGTATCTTATATCTATGGTAACCCTGACCGTACAACGAGGGTAGCTTTTTGGAGAGCTTTAGCACAAGAAGCTCAGATTGGGAACTTTGTAAATAACCCAAGGCTGGCAATGGGGGACTTCAATGACATTCGTAGCAATGAGGAAAAATGGGGAGGTCCAGCAAGACCAGAGAGCTCCTTTACGCCTTTCAAACTGCTCATTAGTGCCATGGGGCTTCTGGATATACCTATGATAGGAGGTCAATTCACGTGGATTGGGAATAGACATGGTCATGTGGTTCAAACGAGAATAGACAGAATCATGGCGAATGCCCACTGGCAAGAACAATTCCCAACGGCTACAGTTCAATGCCTAGAGTGGATTGGATCAGACCACAGACCTCTCTTGCTTCAAACAAATAACCATTATCAGAGAGGATTGAAGCTTTTCAGATATGAGAATAGATGGAAGAATAATAAAGATGTCCAGTGCCTGGTCAAGCAGACGTGGGAAGAAGTGAGCAATCTCTACAACCCTCGACAATTTAGAAGATCGCTAGCTTTGTGCAGAAGCCAACTTGCCAGGTGGAGACGACAGAACACAATAAATTCTAGCCAAAAGATACAAGAGCTCAAGGTAAAAATTCAACAAGGATATGATCAATATCCAATTGACTTTAATCATACCCAATGCCTTAAGAGCGTGCTCAACCATCATTACAAGTTGGAGGAAGAATATTGGAGAACGAAAAGTCGTGTTCAGTGGCTAAAATCTGGGGATAGAAATACCAAGTTCTTCCACTCCAAAACCATTCAGAGAAGAAATCGCAATCGAATCCTCATGCTAAAGGATGAACATGGGAATGAGTACCACAGTCATACAGAGCTAACTAGTCTTATAACTTCTTACTTTACCCAGCTTTTTTCTTCTAATGAGTTGGACGTTGATTACCAGGTTCTGCAACAACTCGACTCAAGAGTCCCGCAGGAGATGAATGCCAGCCTCACTAGAGCCCTGTCAAATGATGAGATTGATAATGCCCTTCGCCAAATGAGTGAAGATAAATGTCCCGGAATAGATGGCTTCAATGTAGGTTTTTACAAGCATCATTGGGGAACAATCAAAGAAAGTGTGTACAAGCATGTGGACCAATTCTTCCAATCAGGTTATCTCGATCCCCAAATAAACCATACAATGATCTGCCTTATTCCCAAAGTTGAAAATCCCTAAATGGTCAAAGACTTTAGACCCATTAGTCTTTGCAATGTAGCTTACAAGCTTATTGCTAAGATCCTAGCGGAGAGGCTAAAACCATGGCTACATGTAATCATATCAGAAAACCAATCGGCTTTTATACCTGGGCGTCTAATTACCGATAATGTCCTTATAGCGCATTAGCTGCTCCACTCCCTTAAATCAAAAAACCTCAAGACGCCTTACATGGCAGTTAAGCTAGATATCACAAAGGCATTTGATAAAGTCCGCTGGGAATATATTGACTTTGTTCTGCGAAAGCTTGGTTTTGCAGATATCTGGTGCCAGTGGATCAGAACCTGCATCGCCACCATTTCCTACTCAATCATCATCAATGGGTCACCTACAGGAAACATAAAGCCAAAAGGAGGAATCAGACAAGGTGATCCTCTCTCACCATATCTTTATCTTTTATGCACGGAAGGCTTGTCCTATCTTCTAAATAAAAATATTGAACTAGGAAGGATGCATGGATTTAGAGCTAGTAGACACGGCCCAGCTATCTCCCATATGTTTTTTGCAGATGATTCATTGGTTTTCTGCTAGGCAAATGCAACGGAATGCCATCACCTCCTTCAGGTTCTTGAAGATTATGGCCGCATATCTGGCCAATGGGTTAATTTCCAGAAATCATCCATCTCATTTGGCAAAGGAACTACTCTAAACCAGTCTATAGAGGTGTCTCAGCTATTAGGAATACGGAACACTGGGGGGTTTTAGTCGATATTTGGGGCTCCCTGAAACAGTGGGAAAGAATAAAACATCCTGCTTCAACTACATAGTTCAACGAATCCGTAAGAAGGCTGATAGTTGGTATGCAAAGCTCCTATCACCAGCTGGTAGAGAAACCTTAATTAAAGCTGTTCTTCAAGCTATCCCAACTTACACCATGTCATGCTTTATGCTTCCAAAGAGTACGCTTTCTCAGATTGAAAAGGTCATAAGAATATTCTTTTGGGCTGCTCACAAAGACAGAAACAAGATACCTTGGATACCGTGGAATACAGTTACTAAAGCAAAGGGAGACGGAGGACTAGGAGTTAAAGATATAAAGCTCTTTAACCAAGCTTTGGTTGCAAAACAAGGATGGAGAATTATGCAGCACCCAGAAACACTTCTTGCTAAAGTATACAAGGCAAAATATTTCCCAAAGACAGCACTGATGGGAGCATCTCCAGGACAAAGACCTAGTCACGCCTGGCACAGCATTTGTCAAACAATCGACCTGCTCAAAAGAGGAACAAAATAGCGAATAGGGAGTGGGCAAATAGTGAATGTATGAGCAGATAATTGGATCCCTGATCGAGAATATAGGCCCCCACGCACAACACCTGAACGCCATCAGAAAGGCATGCAAGTCTCAGAACTATTCCAGGAAGGTACACGGAGTTGGGATGTAAATAAGCTCAGGCAAATCTTTGCCCCAACAGATGTTACTGCTATTATGAGAATAGTAGCTAATGCGCACAATGTTGCTGACTTTCTCTGCTGGAAATTTACGACACATGGTACTTACACAGTAAGGAGTGGCTATCATGCCTTGAAAGGAGGTACCACATGTGATGGGAGATTGAACCCAAGCACTTCGCAGCAAGCTGCCATTTCAAAGCTTTATAAGGAGATTTGGAAGCTCTCGGTGCCACCAAAAGTTCGTCATTTCTGGTGGAAAGTATTACACAATGCTCTATCAGTGGGTGATAACCTTCAGGCCAGAAAACTGAAAATTGATAGTACTTGTCAACTCTGTGGTAAAGAAGCGGAAACAGTCAAGCATATGTTGTTTGATTGCCAAATTGCAAAGGAAATTTGGGAGCTTAGCCCTATCAATCTTAAAGGGGAAGATAATAGTGGTTCTTTGGCTGATGTGATTACCCTTTTATTGTCTAAGGATAGCAGGAGAATGAATCTATTCCCTTTCATAGGCTGGAACATATGGAAATCTAGGAATGCGTTGTTATTTCAGGGTCAAAGATGGATGATACCAGATATTATCTCTAAGTCTTGTACTGACCACATTCTTTGGCAGGATTCTCAGAAGGAGGAAGTGGACCAGGAAGCAGCATTTGGGAGTAATAATGGCCAAAAAAATCAACGTTCGATTCAAACTCAACAAGGCAGAATTCAGTGTTGTGTTGATGCATCATGGAAATCAAAGCAAGATGAATGTGGTTATGGGTGGCATTTATCCAACTCAGGTGAGTCTCCGAAAATAATTGGAGCAGGGAGAATTGATCCATTGACTTCTCCATTGAAAGCTGAAGCTTCTGCACTTAGAGAAGCAATAATCCAGATTTGTAGGTTGGGATACAGGGACGTCACCTTCGTCTTGGACTCCCAACAACTGGTTTCAATGCTTCAGTACCACTAACAAGGATTCAACCTACGAACATGGCAGAATCACCATATAGCCCCAATTGTTACAGATGTTATGTCATTGATGGGCTCTAACCCTTCCTTCTCAATTCTGAAAGTTCCTAGGTCAAATAATGTATTAGCGGATAACTTGGCTAAGCAAGCGCGAGCTAAACTCTTGAATCCTTATGTAAAATGGCTCTCTTAGTAATAATAAGTTAAGTTGACAAAAAAAAAAAAAATGATGTCAAATTCTTGTGTTTTCAAAAATAATTCGGTATCCCAAATTGATTAATTCTCTTCGTATAATTAAGTAACAACGGGATATAAGGAACCATAATTGAACCAAGTTACGAGGTGAACAAAATATCTCCGCTAAGATTTATGCACACATATCGTCGTCTCGTCGTTGTATTGTAATATAAAATCGGGCCATATAATCTCATTATGGCCCATAAAAATAAGTTACGAGGCCCCCATTGTGTTGGGTCATCTGCAGATTCATATTCCGATGAGAAGATTTTTCCTTAGACCATCTCCATTAGGGGCTTAGATACGATGACGTGTCATCGTCTCATTGGAAGAGAAAAAGAAGGGTAATGATGAAGCGTTGCGTTTTGCTCAGGCATTATTTCGATTTCGTAGAGTAAAAACGACTCCGAACTCTCTGATGGCGATTTCGGCGATGAGAAGAGATCCTCAATTCGACTTCTCTATGTAAGAACCAATCATCTCTGATGGCGATTTCGGCGATGAGAAGGAGATCCTCAATTCGACTTCTCTATGTAAGAACCAATCATC
>OVAU01003859.1:0-10655 GCA_900406315.1 Biscutella laevigata subsp. laevigata | reverse complement strand
GAGTTAAAGAAAAGCATATATTAGTATATAGAAGTCGGGAAAAATTCTGGAAACATATGTTATTACAATTCTAAAATCTCTTGAACTTGAATAAATGACTTTACATGTAAAAAAAGCTGACATTGGTGTACATCATATAGTTGTATATGTATTCAAAACTTCGGAGAAGCACACAACTGCAAAATTAGAAACACTCAGGTTGGTTATTGCAACCACAATCTATAATAAATGAGGAGAAATAGTTTCTGAAAGTTTACCTATTAGAGAGCAAAAGAAATTGCTGATTTTCAGGATCTCTAAGAGCATTAGTCAACAAACATCTCAAACTAAGCCTGAAATGTCTTGGCTGGGACAATCTTATAGAGTGACAGCGTTTTCCAACTGCCAAATGAATTATACGTTTGTTAATCAACGTTTATATCTACAAAAAGAAAGAATAGGTCGTTTTGTAAATTTACATACCAGAACATGGCAAAACTGAGAGAGTTTAGCCTTCACATTATCTTCAAGTGGCTAGAAAATCAAGTTACCAAAAATCAAAAAGAAATTAGAAAACATGAGAACAAACATTACCGAAATCAAAAGGTCACAAGGATGAAACCGTTGTGTTCTGGCAAACCAAGATATTAGGACTGAAGCCAAGGCCTCTGTAAACAATTAGACTTTGTTAGGAAGAAAACTTAACCAGAAGAATAATATTCTGAAGAGAACGAACCCCACATAATCCAATGGCGTATGAGAAGTAGAAGATGAGGAAGAAGAAGACAAATTAGGGTGACTAAATGACCAAAATCTCAAAATTNGGCCTCTGTAAACAATTAGACTTTGTTAGGAAGAAAACTTAACCAGAAGAATAATATTCTGAAGAGAACGAACCCCACATAATCCAATGGCGTATGAGAAGTAGAAGATGAGGAAGAAGAAGACAAATTAGGGTGACTAAATGACCAAAATCTCAAAATTGATTTCAGTTCCCCTCTTCGTCTACAAAAACCCAAATGCTAGAAATATAAAAGAAGAAGAAGTCGAAGAAACTCTATGGTTTAATATCACCAAATCTTATGGACGGCTCCTGCCATCGAGCGAAACGCTTCTGAAAATTGTATAAAGACGATGTTCCACATTCTTCTGTCGAATCTCCTAAGATTTTCTAAGAATATAACCGAAGAAAAATTACGGAGAATAATAAATGTTGGGTTGAATAAATTGGCTACAACGATTCGAGGAATATAACTGTGGAGAAGAGGCCGACAAAAAAAAAACTATGAAGAAGAGCTCAGAGATGACGTGTCGGTTAGGGATTGGACGAAACAAATCCGATGTGTACAGTCCCAGAGACTTCAAAACATCTCTTTCATGTATTATAGGGAAGGTCCCGCGCTACGTGCGGGTTATTGTGTAATAAATTTGTTCTATTAATATTATAATATTTTTGTTTTTTTATTTGCAGTGACTAATTTTATAATTTTTTTTGTTTTAGTTCAATATGATATAAGATTCAGTTCAATATGTATATATTAATAGAAACCATTTTGAGATTATCATATATAATTATCTGATAAATGAGGACTTGTAAGTTTGGAAGGGAATTTCATCGTAGTGATGACTTACATTGCAGTCAAAAAAGAAAACGATTCATAATTTTATGTAGAAGTGTTCATTGCTAGCCATAACATGTTTCAAACCAATTAACTCTTGTGTTGTTTCGATATTCAAGCTTTTATTATATAGCTTAAACAAACTGAGCGACCTTGTCAATATCTAAAATATGTAGTTTTGAATTTAAAATATCACATCCTAAAAGAAAATTCACATGTATTTCTTATTTAAAAATAATAAACAATATGTGAAAATAAGTGTTCTTGTATAAGTAATTATAAACACAATTGAACGATATACATAGGTTTGGAAGACGTATCGTAAGATCTAAAGATTTCTTCGATATAAGAAATTATATTAGTGATAAAGGTAGCACACAATACTATTCGAAAGTGATCTTAGAGGTTTTCGCTCACTTAACTCATTAGATCAATGCATTAATCCAAATAGGATTTATTGGTAACTTGATTCAAGTTCAACACAAAAACCATCGTCAGGGGAGCTAAAATCAAATATAGCATTGTTAGTTATTACCCTAGATGATCGTGTCTAAATGTACCGATGCAACAAAAAGAGGTAAAATTATATACTGTCATGTCCTAAAAGAATTTCTCGTTCAAAGAAAATTATGAGGCTTGCCTATTTCCCGCCATGATATGGAGTTTTGGTTCTACATAGAGTTGAAGGATTCGCATATGACTTATTAAATGGTGTGCCCAGCTTGGAATCTGCCGCATGCCCATATCGCGAGCTACGGAATGCATCTGCTATGTCTGACATAATCCTTTTTGGAAGTCACCTGCATGCCAACATCATTAAATTTAAAAGAAGTAAGACTCAACAAATGAAAATATTCGAGATATTAGCTTAGAGAATGTGGTTTTTGGGGCTACCAAGTGAAAGTATAGCTTAAAGCATATATTTGAATCGTACTTATTGATGTTTTAGTCATAAACAAACCTAAAATCCTCTAAAGAGAAAATAAAAAGCTACCGATAAGGAGAATTTATGACACGGGATGGACTGTTGTTGAATGCAGTTTCTGGTTTGTTTTGCATGTTGATCTTCGTCTGAGACTGGCGCTAACAAAAATGATGAAGATGATAATGATGTTTTCTTCTTCCTTTTCTTTTCCGAGTCTCTGGAGTTATTGGCATAGACTGATTACCATTGTAATCAACATCTGATGATGAATGTTTTTGGGGATTCTCAGGTTCTTTGTTCAGCTCAAGTCTTTCTTTGGCTTTAGGTATTTGCAATGAGGTTACTCTGCATTTAACTCTAGACGTACACTATTGCGGTTGTTCTCTATGTTCCATAATCATACCTAAATTATGAAAAAGACATGGAGTCATGAAATGGTGAGAAAACAAATCATAATCCTTTGATTTTTTTATCAAAACATATGAAATATTTGTTTACCGTTAAATCATTTGAAGTTGTTGCTACCTTCCCAATCTCTGATGGAGACCTAAACATAAGAGTTTGGAAACTGGTTTAGTTGGACGATTTAAAGATGTTATAAAGATGGAGGTTTTTGCTTTATTGTAACTTTGATTGATTCAAGAGAAATAGAAAAAGGTAGGTGAAGTGGAGTTACAAATCTACTGCAGTATCTTCAAAGTCATGGCCTTTCATGATTTTAGGATCTAATTGTGGCTTGTTGGCCTGAAACTGAAATAGTTCCTAAAGCATAGAGATAAATTTGGAATCATTAATTTATTAGAGAATGTGAATGTAAGTGACAGAGATTCAAATCTGCCATACGTAAACATTTCCATCGCTCGAACCGCTCAAAACGTATTTGTCATCAGGATGAATACTCGTCAGTATATCAATATATCTGTAGTGAGTCAGCAGGTGCAAACATATTATAAAAAGCAAATCAATTTAGCGATTGAAGGGGGGAGTTGTGAACAACAAATTATTACCCTTGACGAAAAAGATTCAAAATATATACCTCTCCGAGAACATCTACAACACTCTTTGTAGTCAGAATCCTAGGGACCCAGAAAAGCTCATCATGCCTTGTCGAGGACCTTGATACACCATATAACCTTCTGTTAGAAGAATTAAGTCAACAAACATATTAATGTCTTTGGTGCAGGCGGAAGAACTGCAATAAGAACAGCTCCATCCATTAGATGTACGAAGTTTAGGATACATTTCAAGTTCCAGAAGACAAAGCTACAAATCCAGAAAGGAACAAATAGTCAGGCTATCAAATTTACTGTTCATCAAATAGTCATAACCATCGATTCCAAGTTTCGGAAAAGTATGTCGATCATCTTAAGCAAATCGGCAAGTGTGAGACACAAAGTCAGTTTGAAGAGATCGAATCAACCGGTTTCTAGAGAGATTTTTTACATCGAGCAATTATTTAGAACGGACTGTTAATAAAAGAAAAAGACTCACTCTTCAAATGGGCAAAGAGATTATCAGAGCTGTATCTAGAAGCTTCGCAAAACGCCACCCAATGAATTTTCAGATAATAAATGAAACTCTTAGATGGGTTGTATTGTAGATAATAAATCTATACTAACATGGAGGAAACCCCTAATTTATATCCCTTCTATAGAAAAGAAAACCAACCGCTCAATATCAAGAGACCAAGCACAAAAGCAAACCTAACCTTGATGAGAATGGTATTGCCGCGGAAGAGCTGAAGCTTTTCCATGGTGGAAGGATGGAGAGATCCGATGGAGTTATCATCGTTGATGGCCTCATGGACGAGGAGTCTGTTCAGAGACTTCTTCCTCTCGATAATAGCAATATTGAAACCGAAACTAACAAAACAGAGAAAGACAGGGAATAAGTGTAAGTCTTGCCTTTAAATCAACTCGGACTTTGATCTCAAAATCGAAATTCCCGAAAAAGATGCTAAAGGGTTCTTCAGTTTTTTTAGGGAGAGGAAGAGATTATATCACATTGAAATACTCTAATAAACTTAGTTGAAGAAGGAAACGTAAATAGCCATTGAAGAAAAGAGGAAACGCTTTAGAAATATCGATCGATTAGAAAGAGAGATGTCAAAGAACTTGCTGATGTGGCAGAAGCTGAGAGGAGATCAAATTAGCTGACGTGTACAGGTCCAGAGGCCTCAAAAGCTTCATTTCATGTATAATGATGCACAGAGGGTCTTTCTTCTCTGATTAGTTTTCATCAAACGCAAGGACATATCACCGGTTTTAAAATGGCTAGAAATGCTCCAGCTCTAACGTATCTACTCTTTGCAGACGACTCTTTGATGTTTTGTAGAGCGGTCCTGAGGGATTGTCAATATCTCCATCATCTCCTTATTATTTATGGAAACCTTCTGGGCAACGTCTCAACCTGCAAAAATCTGATCTGTTCTTCAGCAAAGGCACTTCCCCTGTACTACAACAGTCTATTCAGAATATCTTTGGAATCCACCGAGTTGCCAACTTCGGAAAAATATTTAGGCTTGCCTGACCAGTTGGGAAGAAATAAGAGAGGAAGTTTTGCTTATTTAGTTCAACGAATGAAGAATAAGGTTTCAACGTGGAATACCAAACTCCTTTCTCTAGCAGGGCGGGAGACTCTAATTAAATCAGTTCTCATGTCAATGTCTCAATACACAATTGGTTGTTTCCTTTTGCCTCAGTCAATTTTGGATGAAATGAATCGGATCATAAGGCGTTTTTGGTGGTTTGGAAAAGAAGACTCAAAGGGTATTAACTGGATTGGCTAGAACAAATTAACTACGCAGAAGATGGCCGGAGGTTTGGGTTTTCGGGATCTCAAAGGTTTCAGTATTGCTATGCTTGCAAAGCAAGCTTGGAGACTTCTTACAAACCCATCCTCTCTCTTAGCTCGCTCTTTGAAAGCCAAGTACTTTAACAAATCATCCTTTCAGCAGGCTACTCCAGGATATCAACCAAGTCATGGCTGGAGAAGTATAATTAAAGGGAAAGATTTACTTCTGAAGCATCTACACTGGCAGATAGGTGATGTCACTCGGGTGAGAATGTTTGGAAAGATTCTTGGGTTTATGATAATGATTCCTTTGTTTCAGCTAGAGGTCCAGGTAAATTGTTATATCCGGATTTAAAGGTAAATCAGTTGATTGATCCTCGGTCTAAATCCTGGGATTCTCACCTTATTACCCGTTTGATGGATCCTGACTTAGCTCTGACGATTTTGTCTGTAAGATTACCTTTCAATGACCTTCAAGATTACCCAATTTGGGAGGGCACCACCATTGGGAGTTACACTGTTAAATCTGGTTATACAAAATGGAAACTCCTCTCCGATAATCCTACAGCTTATTCTTCAACACATCCACCGACTGCCAATCTTCCAAAGTCTTTTTACCACAGTCTCTGGAATATTAAAGCTCCTCGTAAGATTCAGATTTTCCTTTGGAAAGCTTTTCAAGACGGTATTCCTACAATAGCTAATCTTGATGCTAGAGGACTAAGAACTAATGAGCTCTGTCCGCTTTGTGGTGATCACCGGGAAATAGCTCTCCACTGTCTTTTCCAATGTAAGGTTGCTCATGAGATTTGGGACTTAGCTCCTTGTGTGATTCCTCAATCTGTTTTCCCAGCTCAGTCTTTCGTGCAAATTCTTGAAGATTTCATGCTTCAGAGTGTAACAGACTCGAATAATCATCTTTTTCCTTTTCTAATTTGGGAAATTTGGAAATCAAGGAACGCTTATTATTATCAAGATGATATATGGAGTCTTCTGAATGTTATAATCAGAGCATGTTATGAACGGACAGCTTGGTTAGAGGCGAATTCTTCTCAGGTTACCCCCAATGTCACATAAACGTTTAATGGCTCGTTTCAAAGATCAGATCTTCTCTCATCTTCAGGATTTCCCCCTCAACCTTCCATATATAATTGTTACTCTGATGCTTCTTGGTTGAATTCCACGGATCCCATAGGTGTTGCTTGGGTCCTTAAAGATCAGCAGGGGACTATAGTAACTTGGAGTCGAGGTAGACTAGCGGAAACACGCTCACCGGCGGAAGCAGAAGCCGCAGTGCTGTTAAATGCCGCTCAGCATCTCTCGCGACTAGGTTACTCTAATACTTTTATTCTCACGGACTCGAAGCAACTTTCAGAACTGATCAATACGTTTCAAAGCTCACACTATACTCACCTGCAAAATCATCCGCTCAAACATTACCTTCTGGACATCACGAAGATCACTCGCTACCGCCCTTTCCAAATTTGTCATGTTATTAGAGCGTTGAATGTTGAAGCGGATTCTCTGGCCAGAGAAACAAGGCTTTCTAATCTTCCCACCCTTGTGTCTTGGCTTCCTCTTTAGCTCTGTTTCTGTATCTGTAATACTGGCTCTTTGCTTTATTTCGATCAGTTTCTTCTGAAAAAAATTATCAAACGCAACCTCAACGGCTAAAAATGGCGTTTAGGTGCGGTTGCGGTGTAATCAAACTACAATCTAAACTCGAGACGTAAACAAAAGTGAAAACGCTGAGACCCTGAGAGAGCGATCTTGAAAATCAAACGATCTTCCTCCCGTAGAAACCACGAGGGAAGAAGGAGACGACGAAGAAGAATAAGTGGAGAAATTATCCCTGATCAGAACAAGGGAGGAGAAGATGTTACCTACAACTTCTAGATCTCGTTCTTCATCTTCTTCATCCCGAGCTAATCCAATGTCCCTTCCGTATTTTCGTCGTATTGTCAAGGTTCTCTCACATTACATCTTGAGTACAATCGTCGATATGTTCTTAGATTTTAGTCGATTTTTAGCATTTAATGTTTGTGAAAATACATAGATTCGTCACTTTTTAGATCAAATTTATGGGCAGAGAATGAGAACCTCAGATTTAGCTGAATTCATTAGTAATCACTGTATTGGTTTTTCGATTTCTCATGAAGTGGTGGATCAAGTAGCTGGAAATTATGTTGGAGTATGATGATCTGATTCTGATAGTTAAACAAGATATTTTTCAGGATTCTTAACAATTTGTCCTTATGGTTGATGCTGACGTTGAAGTAGCCTTTATGGTTCTTAGGAATCTGTAAGCCTTTCTGCAGTTATAACTGGTTAGAGCTTTTTTCTTAGGGAAAGGGAATAATCTTAGCCAAATTGTATATGTGGTTATACGTTATGAATCATAACTTTTGATGCATATTACATCATGTTTGTGTTTGAGTTTTGGACCATGAAGCTCTTTTTCGGTTGCGTAATCGTCTTTTTGTTCATTGCAGTGGCAGCAAATGGATATTGAATATACTTTCTGGCAAATGCTTAACCTTTGTACATCTCCGAAAGTTGTGTGAGTCTTTGAATTTTTTCCTCCTTTTTCTATGCCAATAGACCAGTAGATTGTAACAATAACGATAAATCAATAGATTGTAACAATAAAGATAAATCTGTACCATTTGAAAGGATGAAAAGGGAAAGCCCAGAAGTTCTAAGGAGTCGTATCTTAAAATGGCAGAACAGGAAAAATGACCAAGGAGTTTACTACAGTTGATTAGAATGGAATTATTGTTTTAGCGGTTAAGATTCTAGGTGAATAGAGTTTTGAGATGGTTTTACTTCACCTTTGCAATAAGAAATTAAAGAGAATTCTAAATTTGTGAAGGCATATATGCTATTTTCAGAAGATCAATATGCTAGTCTAATCCAACAAGTTGGAATTTTTAGTTAAGGTACTACGTGCTGAGTTAATCTCCAGTTCTTTTTCTCGTACTTTTTGTATGCTTGCATGTGGGCGCAATGGAATCAGCTATCAACACACCAAATATCACAAACGTAAGTTCTAGCATATCTTTCTTTAGCCAACCCTTATGCTATTGCAACTAGCTTTGATTTCTGCTTGGATGTGGTTTACCTTTTTGTAGCTGAAAGTTCCTTCAGTTGACTTTTTCTAGTTGGCCAGCTCTGTGTATTAGCTCCTCCTGGTCTTATACTTAATGCCAATACCTGTTTAAGAATAAGCTGATGTTTGGTATGGCCTGTGAATTTAAGTGCATTTTCTTTAATTTCTTCTATCCCTTCTTTCTCTCAGAAACGAAGAACCAGTGGGCACGCGATGACCCTGCCTTTATTGTGATCTGTAGCATGCTTCTTGTTGTTGCAACTGTAGCCTATTGTGCCACGTAAGTATTTTGTATATGTAACTTCTTAGAATGTCATAGTTATACATGTTAACTTGGAAAACAATTTCATTCTGATATTTGTTCACTTTAATGATCTGTTATCTCTGGTTCAGGTATGACCACAGTAGCTCTCATGCTGTTGTCGTAGTTGTTTCAGTTCTGCTCTCCAATTTCTTAATCACCGGAGCAGTTATAGCTACTTGCTGTTGGTAAGTACTTTATATCAGTGAATATACATAGACGTTTGTTGGCGCAAACTCTTACACCGCTTAAATGTTATTTTTACATCCATATGTCTGTGTTATTGTTGCTTGGGATACAACACTGTGACTCTTACTCCTATCTGGGTTGCTTATGATCTTATTATTGCTGTTTTGCTTATTATACTCTGCAAGATAAACACTTCAGATTTAGTGTTAAATTCCTTGTTAGTTAATGTTGGAAATCACTCTTGCGTGAACCTGAATCCTTCTCTTTAGTTTTTTTCCTTGTAATTCCACTGCAGTACTTATATCAAATGTATGTTGTTTATCTGACTTAAGATATGGATTGCCAGGTTTTTGACAAACTCTTACCTTCGGGAGGAGGCTCCAAACAGTCATGTGGTCGAACAACGTGTTGAATGGCAAGTTTATGGGCTCAAATCTTATATTTTCACTTTAGTTTTTTTTGTTGATCTCTCTCTCTCACTCTCTCTAAGATGAGTTGGAATCTTGAAAACAAAAAAGCAATGGTTTCAAGTTCAAGTTCATTGCTCATATCTAATGTTTTTTTTTTTTTCTTGAATCATATCTAATGTCTGTGTGAGCTTGTTAATGAATTTCCTTTTATGCATTTCTCTGTAGGCTGTATACATTTGATGTTCACTGCAACTCGTTCTTTCCAATGTTTGTCCTCCTCTACGGTAATTCCATCTTCAAAAAATCATGTACTCAAATTCTGAAAACCAGAATCTCTGCAAAAATGTAGTTTTCTGACTTCTTATTTGTGTTGCAGTCATACATTACTTCTTATCACCACTTCTGATAACTCACGGATTCATCCCTTTACTGCTATCGAATCTCCTTTTCATGGTCGGAGCTTCGTACTACCATTATCTTAACTTCCTAGGATATGACGGTAAGCCTCATACTCCCTTCTTTCACTGTAAACTTGTGATCTAATAAACATTGAATCCATTACAGTGCTTCCATTTTTGGAACGAACAACATTCTTCCTCTACCCAATCGGGGTCGTGTTTGTCTTGTCTCCTATTCGTAAGCTCAATCATTCCCATTGCTTAACAACAGGTTTCTCATCCGGGGAAAGCGTAAACATCATCTTAATATAGTTTGTTCTTTGCTTTTGTGCAGTGATCTTAAGCGGATTCAACCCTTCAAGATACTTTATGAACATGTATTTCAGCCAAAAGATTTAAAGAAAACAACCACATCATTGGAATCCCTTGGGCTCTTGCATTGCACATACATCATCAAGTAAAGGAAACAAGAAAGAAGAGAATATGATTTTTGTTTTTGTTTTTTTTTTTCCCCGTAACAAGATCATAATTCTCAGTTTTTGGGTACAATTTCAGGGTCTACTTAATAGAACCAGTTTTTAACATTTTCTTAAAAGGTGACCTTTTATAAATGTTCGGTTAAATGTAGTGTTAATTTTTTTTGGTAATGTGGTTACAGACCGATCCCATGTTGACAGGCAAAATCCACAACTTTTTTAGATTTTTTTTCAGGTAATCGTTTTTTTCAAAAACTGTATTTGAAATTAAACTAGAACCGAGCTTACAGGATATTTATTTTGAAATTAATACAAAAAAAATAATGTTAACATAGTGTTTGAAATTAATGTGAATATATTAAATAAGACATAAGTAGTTAACATATTATATAAACTAGGAGAGAACCCGCACATGTGTGGGTGTCGTTTTATGTCTCTTTTTCTATAAATTTTTTA
>OVAU01003858.1:0-10656 GCA_900406315.1 Biscutella laevigata subsp. laevigata | reverse complement strand
ATATCATTTATATAATATGTTAACTACTTATGTCTTATTTATTATATTTACATTAATTTCAAACACTATGTTCACATTAATTTTTTTTATCAATATGTTTGTATTAATTTCAAAATAAATATCCACACATGGTGCGGGCTCGATTCTAGTTGGCTTTAAAAAGGAGATTAAATATTTCCTTATAGTGTCTTATGAAATCTTAAGGGTAAAAAAATGAACAATAATAGCTAGGAAATAAAATACAAACAATAATGCTTCTTCCTTGTTCGTTATTATTTGATGTTTAAGAATTTTTCATGTTGATTAATAAAACACATAAACATCATTTAGTTTATCTCTTTTTCATAAAAACATTATTAACTTTATCTATTTTAGCCAATCAAAAATCATACTACATAATATTAATGCTTTTAGCTTTAAATTTTTACATTGATAATAAAAAAATATCACTTAAAATGAAACAAAAATAAAAACCTAAAACATCACTTATAAAGGAACTGAGGAAGTAATATCCAAGTTATAACTAAAACGTTATGTAGTGCTACTTTGTTGTCATCGATCCCACTACAGTTGTATGAAACAAAACTCATATTAATCTCTAAACTATAAAATACTTGATCATTTTGATGGCATATAAATATAAAATCAGTACACAAAACTTGCTCTTGACAATAAATCATCTAGTTTAACGGTGCACTATAATTTTATTTGTCAACTGCGACTATATATATTAACCGTATAAGTTTATCATAAGCTTTCTTAATATAAGTGTTTAATAAATGTGCAAGAGAGCTTTTGATTGTTTCCTCATTAAGCACTATCATCATCATTCACCAATCACCATCGATTCATCGCCTTCTTAAATTATATAAACGCTACATCCTTTGCCTCAAAATATAGAATTTTCTAAAAAAGTTATTTTGTTCCAAAATATAAGATTTTTTTTCGCATATCAATACAAATTTTTAATATTCTTTCATTTAATATGGAGTTGACCAACTAATTAAACAATTTTCTTTTTTTCTTTTGAGTAATTTTTTATATTTTATTAATGATTATTTTATATAATAAATAGTTTCCTTAATAAATATGTAAATGCATAGAAAATCTTATATTATAGGACAAATGAAATATAATATTCAACTAGCCGTTTAAATTGATTCTCCTTGAAAGGTTTGTAAGAAAAGAGAGAGTAGAAATAAAACAAAATATAGAGAAGGGAAATTAAAATAAAAAAAATTATTAATATGGACACAAATCCGTCGAACAAGTTTGGTTTTGGCGACTTTCACCAACCTCGCAGCTACCTTATTTATTTCATTATTTTCATCATTTCTATTTTTTTCTATTATTTATTACACAACCTCCATAGATCCTTGGGACATCGAATCGACCCATCATAAAAGCCTCTTGTTTTATTAAATTAATACTTTTCCTCATCCTCATGTCACATATATATATATTAATCACTTTATAATTTTATTAAAAATTATTTATTTGATAATCAAATAAATAAATTGAAATTTTCGTTACAAAGACAGAAAATTGGGTAGTCACCAACTGGTCGTTAAGGTTCTTTAATCCCTCTATTAAGCAATTGAGCAAACACTCTTCTTCCTCAAATAACATTTCTTGCAAATCAATTTCTCTAGTTCTAGTGGTGATTTTGTAGTTTTATTATTCTTTTTTATACGATTAACACTTCTACTTTTTATTCATGTAAAAGATAGAACTTTGGGAAGAAAAGGAGCTAATTACATTCCACTTTTGCACGTCACTTAAAGGAGAAATGTGCGAACAAAATACGTAAGAAACTTCACCAAATGTTCATTTGATTATTAATTACAATATTAATGGAGAGTTTTGTTGCTATGATAGTCTAACAATTAATTAACAGATTAGTTACGAAGTATCATGTCACATAACACACGTTTAGTGTTCGTTTATTAACCAGAGATTAAGCAATGAAAACATTTGTTGGTTCGCACTAACCTATGATTTTATCAACACAACCACAACTAATTAATCTATTAAACTTTGGTGGACAAATTTAATAGTATAACAATTCAACGGTTGCTTGAATTTATGTCCAAGCTATTAAACTTCACAAGAAACAAATATACAAAACGAAATTCAACTCTTCTCTTTTGTTTTTATAAGATTTAATTTATTTTTAATACTAGTTATTTGAATTTTAAACACCAAGTCAAGTCAATGACAACACACTATTCATTAATATTTGTTTGTTTTGAAATATAAATGCATATAAAAAGTCGTATATGGAAAATATTCTCTATTATCTATAATAATCCTAACAGAAAATAAAAAAAATAAGATAATGAAAGTTTTTTGCTAACGCGTGCTATTCTCCAAATGGTTGGCACAGAAAACACAAAAGAAATTAATATAATTATAATTTGATAATAGAAGCTTCGGTCGGAATAAAGAATTACTGGAAGAGATTGTCAAATTTCTCCAATAGTTTAATGATATTGTTTGAAATTAGTTAAACAATATTTTCGTGACAAAAAAAAAAAAAGTTAAACAATATTAATATTAATTAAAAAATCTGGGTTTGTTGTTGAGGTTCCAATGATAAGATGGGTTGGTTCTGTGTCAACAAAAATAAAAAAGAATTTTAGTTATTATAATTGCAAATTACAAAATCGTCTCTTGGGATTGGGTTGTCTTCTCTTTACTCTCTTCTCTTTTTGTCTTCGACTGCTTCAAGTTCTTGCTCTTTTCTGTGTTCCCTGTTTCAGCCACATCCACTAATCTCTCTCTCTTGTAGAGTTTTTAAATTTCAGGTTTTGATTATTTCTTATGTAAATTATTATTAATCGATTGTTCTTAGATTCTTGATTGATCTGTACTGTGTTTCTTTTTAGAAAATTCTTTTCCTTTTTGTAAAGAAATTATCATCTCTGTGTATAAATCATTACAAAAAACAAAAACATTATATACTTTCATCATCCTCTGTTTCTTTTCTCTTCTTCACTGATTGAAAATGGAAATTTTCTTGCAGTATAGAGATTAGGGTATTGATTCTTTCCTAAATTGGTGTTTCTGTGTTCAATTATTGCCATCGGAGAAAGAATATGATGTTTTAACCTCTGTCAAGATTCAAACTTACACGTCTTTCTCTTACAGGAAATTTCATTTTCGGACAAAACATCAATTTGGATGAGACTGTAAACCACTTTGATTACAAAGACATAAGCATTCATGGCTGTTTATTACCCAACTAGTGTCGGCATGCAACCTCTGTATCAAGAATCCATCTACCTCAACGAACAACAACAAGCTTCTTCTACCTCCGCTGCTTCTTTCTCCGATATAGTCTCCGTCGGTGGAAACAATCTCGAAATCCCAAACTCCGGCGATGTTCGAAACGAGATGGTCTTTATCCCACCAACAAGAGACGTTGTCACAAGTCTCAACGGAAATGTAACGGTCGCAAACAACGATCTAAGCTTTCATGGTGGAGGACTTTCTTTAAGCCTCGGTAATCAGATTCAATCAGCTGTATCGGTCTCTGTCTCTCCGTTTCAATACCATTACCAGAATCTCTCCAATCAATTGAATTATAGTAATTCGAATCCTACTATGGATGAGAATAGGAACAGTTTAAGTCATCATCATCATCAGTCTGAACAAATACCTTCTTCTGGTTACAACAATGGAGTTGGATTCTATAACAGTAACCGTTACGAGACATCAGGGTTTGTAAGTAGCGTGTTGAGATCTTGTTACCTTAAACCAACACAGCAATTACTCGATGAAGTTGTAAGTGTCCGGAAAGATTTGAAATTGGGGAATAATAAGAAGACGAAGACCAATAAAAGTGAAGAGTTTCCAATTGGGTCGAGTGATAACAATACAGAAGATGACAAATTGCAGGAGTTATCTCCTTCAGAACGTCAAGAACTTCAGAACAAGAAGAACAAGCTCTTAACAATGGTGGATGAGGTAGTTGAATACAAAACAGGACTGGAAATCTTAGCCTCTTTGTTGTGGTTGTTGATGATTGTGAAAACTTTTTTGCAGGTAGATAAAAGGTATAACCAATACTACCATCAAATGGAAGCTTTAGCTTCATCTTTTGAGATGGTAACAGGTATTGGAGCAGCAAAGCCTTACACATCGGTCGCTCTGAATAGAATCTCTCGGCATTTCCGTTGCTTGAGGGATGCGTTAAAAGAGCAGATTCAGGTAATCAGAGGGAAGCTTGGAGAGAGAGAATCTTCTGATGAACAAGGAGAGAGAATTCCGCGTCTTAGGTATTTAGATCAAAGGTTGAGACAACAGAGAGCTTTGCATCAACAGCTTGGAATGGTTAGACCAACTTGGAGACCACAAAGAGGCTTACCTGAAAACTCTGTCTCTATACTCCGCGCTTGGCTCTTTGAGCATTTCCTTCATCCGTAAGTTGTTCCATCAAGAGGCAAATTCTTTTTGCTCATCTTTGCTTAAGTAATAACCACTTGAAGCTTTTTTGTAGATATCCTAAGGAATCAGAGAAAATCATGCTTGCGAAGCAGACAGGACTATCGAAAAACCAGGTAACAGAGATCTCGTTTTTCTTGTTCGCTCAATCTCTGATCTTGCTTTTATTTGAATAGTCCTCTGGTTCTTGACATTGTTATAGGTTGCAAACTGGTTTATTAATGCAAGAGTTCGACTATGGAAACCGATGATCGAAGAGATGTATAAAGAAGAGTTTGGAGACTCTCCAGAGTTGTTCTCTAACTCTAATCAAGACAACAACAACAACAGCAAGATGCAGGAAACATCTCAACACAAACACGAAGACTCTTCTTCGCAACAACAGACTCAAGGAAACAACAACAATGCTTATACATCTGATGCAGAAGAAAACCTCGTCTTTGCAGATCCAAAACCAAACCGTGCTACAACTGGGGATTACGACAGCTTGATGAACTATCATGGGTTTGGTATCGATGATTACAATCGCTACGTTGGCCTTGGAAACCAGCAAGATGCCAGATATTCTAATCCTCATCAATTACACGACTTTGTTGTCTGATAAGTGTCTGAGCTTTTCACAAGCTTAAGAACTGGCAATGCCAGTTGATTGGGGAGTACTGATTCTTGAAGCGCAAGAAAACGCGCTCTTCGCATTTTTATAGTTTGTGGATATATATACACACCATATCTGTAATATTTGCTGTGGCATATATAAAAGGTTAGATTCTGTGAAAACTGTAGAAGCTAGACTTTACATTTGTATATGAGACTGAGCTTTATGTACACTTTGGTAAGCCAATATTGTAATGTTGTGTATAATTTTATGGTGGTATAAACAATACTTTGAAGTGAGAACAAATAAAAAAGAACTGATCCAAATCCCTTTTCTTTACTAGAATCTGATCAGATTTTGAGTTCCTCTGAAGATTCTGCGAACATGGAGGTCAATTAGAGTAAAAGAAAGTCGGGGTGTCCCACTTTTCGAAGGAGAAACGGCATGTCGTTCAGAAACAAAGAGTACATAATTTGTTCAAGTCTAGTCTCTCTAAAAATGACAAGTTTGTTTCATTACGAATACAGAAACACAAAATATCCCAACAAAAAAAAAATGGTTAAAAGATCCACAGCTCTAAAGGCTAAAGCTGAAACTCAACATCTGGTTTTCTTTTTACAAAGCTTTCCTAAATAATCCACATTCCTCTGATCAAGATCGAGCGGTTTCATCATAGTTCAGATGTCTGTTTAAGTCCCTGAGATGTATATCATACGATTAGAGCAAGACTGTTTCATCTCTCCATTATAATAACAAATCAGGATTGAAAGTTCAGTGTGTATGGATCTCTTACCTCCACGCTTGATGAAGACCGGTTATTACGATGTCTAGACCAAAAACTCTTCTTCAGTGCAGAGTCTTTGGACAAGGGTTTACTCCACTTGGAGCTTATAGAAGGAAAGTGCCGTTTCAAGAATGACTTATTAAACGAGCCTTTTCTACTGCAACTAGGTTCCATCTTTGGAGCTTTTCCTTCTCGTTTTCCCATTTTCTGGAACACAAACTCATCGCTTTCACTCTCACCGTAACTATCCACCACGCGGTTTTTACATCTTTTGTAGTGCTTTGCCTTGGATTCCGCCTCAGCTTTTAGGGCTTTCCTTGTTATTTTCGCAACCCGTTTCTCCCCTATTGTGCATATGGGACAAGCAGGATCGTACTTCTCTATCTCGGTTGTCATCGTCTCTAAGCACTCTGCGTGGTAAACATGTCCACACGCAAGAACAGCAGCAATTGGGAGCTCTAAATTGGCAATAGAAGACCTCTCGGTTAGTAACTTTGAGCAGGCTCCACAAGTCTGCTGATCGACAACAGAAGGGGAGAAGGAGAATCTGCTGCTACCACCACTTAGTTTCCGCCTGCCAGAACTTAAATGCTCACTTCCAAAGGACCATCTCTCCCTTTGAGAATACGCCACAAGCTCAGAAAAAGTGTTCATGGACCAGCCACCTTCAGAAGATGCGTACTGGGATCCAGTGGCGAAGTCATTGCTACAGGTCGAAAGCACAAAGGACGACCTTCCTTCAGAGACCGAGTAATTATTGTTTGGGGATTTCAATCCTAAAATTTGACTATCAGAAACCTGCCTAAACAACTGATGCCCGGGCGAACGACGAGCCCGTCTTGATGGTGTGGATTTAGGAGGTAGCAAACGTGTGTGAGCCGATGTAAGATCACAGACTGGATTCAAAAGAGAAGGCGAAGAGAACAAAGGCTTCGGTAGAGCTGAAGGGAAAATATCCGGCGAGTCGACTAAACTCTTCACCTGAAACATCGAAGAGTTATTAATATGATACCTTGAAGGAAAGAAAATAAGACTTCCCTTTGAGGAACTCAAGTGAAAGGGAAAAGCCCCGCAACCTTAACCTCAAAACTGTAAGGAAGCAAATTCCTTAGGAGAAACCAACATTACTAAGCTCAAACAAAAGTTAAGTAAAATATCCTACCTCAATGCAATCACGGCTTACTAAGGATGAATCCGCTGCACAGAAAAGAGCAAGATAAGAAACAGCAAGAATACAATAAGCAAGCTTAACTCATTACAGTAAAATGCTTCTCCATTACAAGACAGAGTATGGTACTAGACGTCCTAAATAAAATCTCTCTGACAAGTATGTCTAGTCAACAACGATCGAAGTAATGAAACTAGCAAGGTTTCTACTTATTCTGTAGAATGAATTATAGCCCTACAAAGAACTAAAACCAAATCGAGATAACAAGTTAGATCCGTATCTGATTAAGTTGACAATAGTTATTTGAAAAAGCAGACAACCTGAAGAAGGTGGGACCTTCGAATTTGTGCCCATTTCTGGAGTTGCAGATTTCTGAGAGGCAGGAGTCCCAAAATGTCCATCAGGTGGGGTTCCTCCCTCAGATAGAGTACCTCTTTCAGAGCCTAACGAGATCTTATCCATGCTAATTCCCCTACTTCCAACAAATGAAGAGTAATAAGGTGAACCCTCAATCTCATCAGCCACACGTCTCCTATTGTCACGTCGAAAACTCCACTGTGGCGAGCATGCTGAATTTCGATGAAGAGCTGGACCTGCAGGTCCACTAGGAGGAACCTTTCTGTCTTTCACAGCTACACAACAAACTGAACCCATACTTCCCTTCTATTGACAGAGCTATTTGCACCTCCTTGTGCAGTAACACCAACTTATCTTCTTCCTATTACAACCCTGAAATAGACACCAGAAAAATATAAGACTCACATTAACAGCTAAAAGAGTAACCTGATAGGCTTTGCTCCTTGATCCAAAAGGGTGAAGAGTAAAAATAACCGATTATGTTTATGTAATCAATATCAATCAGAGCCATGAAAAAAATTGAATAAAGAAGTCATCAGGTAGAGAGAGATGAGAGCACTTGGAAAGTATCTCATATGGTCCAGAATAAACTGTGTCAAAACCAGGAAATCCAAATTCATCACAGAAATGATCTAACAATACACAAGTAACAATCAACCTGACGATACGTAACCAAAACAGGAGAATATAAAAAACTTTCAAATCCAGTAAAGAATAGATTCATAATCGATTACGGAAACGAGGGCTCACCAGACAAACGAAGATTTCAACGAATCATAAGACGAAGCATATAACGATACGTGTTTAGGTAAAGAAGAATATAGAGAGACAGATCCTCCGGCGGTGAATAAACGGGTTGAGATAAAGATTCCGTTGATCGGCACGACCCAAAATTGATCTGAGAGAGAGAGAGAGAGAGAGAGAGAGAGGAAGCAGTTTTGGTGGGTGCGTTTGCGTCTGAAGAAACACGCACGGGGAATTGTGCCACGTTCCTCACTTTTTCTTTTCTTTATTTCTTTGTTTTTTTTATTTCGCTGTCTCCTTTTTCTTTTTATTTTTATTTTTACTTTTGTTTTTTACTCTTGCTTTTTTATTATTTAACTTTTGTTTATTTTTTTTTGGGAATCAACAATTGAGTTGATAAAAAACAAAAACATTATGAGAACCAGAAACATCAGAGTTTAAGTAGAATAAATACTTAAAAGTTTATTGGAATTATTCGTATGCAAGAAATAAATTAATATTTAAACATTTGATTAATTAATTGGTGGCTTATGGACCACGCGAAGTGCGGTCTACGTGTTACTGTTTCTCCATTAGCCGCAAAAGCCAAAACTTTTTCTGACTTACAAAACTTAAATTTAAATGTAAGTTATTATTTATACAGACATCTTTACTCTCATCTCAAGTTATATATTTTTTTTTTTTGGTATGAATCTCAAGTTATATATTTGTTCACCCATTACTATTAGTTATTAGGCATTTAATTAGTGGCAACTAAATAAACATTTTCAATTTACGTATCTAAATGTATAAATGCCAAAACTTGTCAGTAGTTTAGGTAGACCAATTGTTAAAAAGAATTACGAATATTATTTAATTTAAATATATTACGCTTAGGATAAAGAATGGGCTCTCTACGACTCAAATACTCTAGGGTCTTAAATTGCAAAGGGCCCATTATTACAAACCTCACGGACCAGAGCTCTTATTCCTTTATTAAACCAGTAAGACCATAAGGTGACCGATGAATAAAATTCGGGTTCAAAAGTTTTTCACAAGTAAAGGAATCTTGATACAATGATATTCACGTCTGAATTTCAAACCCAACTAGGGTTAGTTAAAGGAAAGAGAAGAAGATGAGACCAGAACCTTAAAAACGAATGTGAATTCTTCAATGATCCATTAAAAGGCTTCAGTAGTTATAATTAGTGATGTGAAAACCAAGATCGGTTAGTCAACTGCTTTAGAATTGTTAGAAGTCGAGTGTTCAAAAGCATTGGGGTATTCATGCATGGTTATGATTCATGATCATGATCATAGTTATTTGTGCATGCAGGTGATCGTTGTTATATATTCGTTGTCATCATCGTACAGGACTAGCTTCTTGTGAAAGATACAGCATTTCTTTGAATCTCTCTTCTTCTGCATAAACTCGTTGTCCACAGTCCCATCTTTCCATGGAACTTTCTTTCTTCCTCCGGTTCAACCGAAAGCACTAATCTTCTGGTTGGTTGTGATTGAGAAATAGGGTTTTCTAAGATGACAGAGGTTGTCGCTGAAGATGAATGCCTGATCGTTTATATGCTCGTAGCTCAAGCACGTTTTTTATATCTCCAATGAAACCATCATACTATGCGATTGAACTTTTATAGCATAAACCTATAATTCATATCAAGCTAGAGTTGATCGAGCAAGAATTCGTATACAGAGAAGAGAAAGAAGAAATCATGTATTGCTTTGATAAAACGTGAAGTACAAATGATAACAAGTCTTTATACTAAACTAATCCTAATCTCAGCTAAAACAGTTTTTAACTAACTTACCTACTTAACGTTAATCCCAATAACCGAAATAAACCAGAGTTAAATTATGTGTCTAATAACCGAAGTAAACCAGAGTAATATACTTAATAATTCGATATCCAAAACTTAGAGATTAAATAGACTAGTATATAAAATATATAGGTCAATTAATTTATTATTAATTGATTTTGAGTTGAAAACTCATGATTCCAAACATAATATCATAGTCTAATCTAGTTTCTCAATTGTGGATGTCCAGTTGTATGATTAAACTTAGAACGTATATTAAATGTCTTAGGGTGGAAACTTTGAAGTCAAATTGATTAGTATATAAAATTTATTGGTTAATTCATTATCAATTGATTTTGAATTAGAAACAATAATTTTCAAGATGGTTTGTTGGCATTTAGTATGTGTTTCAACGCGAAATGATATAGTATATGATAATGTTAAATTATGTAGAGAGTACACGAACAGATATGTAGGGCCCGATTGGTAAGAGCTGTGACTGTAGACTTTTGGCTGTAAGCTTTTAAGACTTTTGACTGTAAAAACTTTTGGCTGTAATGACTTTGACTGTTACTTTTAAAATTGAGAAAAATTTGATTGGTAAGATTAGACTGTAGGGACTGTGACTTTTATTTTAATTTTTTTAAAATATTATTAATAAATAAGAAAAAATTAAAATTTAAAATATAGATTAAACTTAAAATATAAATTGTGACTGTGACATGAAAACATTAATATAGATGTTAATAAAATAAAAATTATTAATTAAATA
>OVAU01003857.1:0-10657 GCA_900406315.1 Biscutella laevigata subsp. laevigata | reverse complement strand
AAAAATCAATATCAATCTTAACAATATTTTAAAATTATAAACTATTATAAAAGTGTTAAATATTAATATTAATTTCAAATAAAAATAGCTGCTTTCTAACANAAAAAATCAATATCAATCTTAACAATATTTTAAAATTATAAATTATTATAAAAGTGTTAAATATTAATATTAATTTCAAATAAAAATAGCTGCTTTCTAACGCAAAAATACGTTACTACCAATAACAAAACGAAAATCTTCCTAAAAGTTTTTGATTCGTCGGAAATATCTCGCTGCATTAAAATTTAAATAGTAAAAGTTATTGTGTGAATTAATTTTAGTATTAAAATATATATTTTCGTACTTTATTTTTTGTCGAAAAATATAGATATTCTTATATATTTATCTTTCCGATAATCCAGGAAGTATCATAGAAGATTTTCTTCATTATACTCACAAAATCTCAATAAATTAAATTATGAGTTTAAATCAATCCCTATAAGTAATGATAAGTTGCGAACCATCACGAATCAATTTTTCTATCCAAAGTTGAAACCAACAAAAAAAAAAAAAAGTGATAAATGTCTTTCCAAGCTAATCGTTCGTGGTGGTTACGACCAATAGTGACTGTGCCTGCGTCTAACGAACGATCTGCCACTTGCAAGGAAGGTTGGTTTAGCGTTTTACCAGGAATCGGCGGCGTATTCACCTTCCTCGTTCTACTTTTAATCTTGCTTATCATCGACAAATCTCACTACCACGCCAAAGTCTCCATCCAATCAATCGCCGTCGACTCATCCGCCACTTGGCAAGTCGATTTTGTCGTGAAAAACCCCAGCTCGAGGTATTCTATCTACTACGACAGCGATGATGTTGCAGTGAAGCTAGGTCATCTAAACGCTGCCGTTTTAAACATCACGAAAAATCTCAGTTATAGAGATCTCTCGGCTTTCTCGTTGGTGTTTGTTGTTGAGGGAAACCGAAACGGAGTCGTTTATGAAGAGCTGGACATCAAACTCAAGGCAAGGCATAAGAATTTCTTAAATTATAACGAAGCTGGACTCTTTGATATTAAATGTCAAAATCAGACACGAAGACATGGGAACATCAACAAGATTAAATGCAGATCATCTTTCTCACATCTCAAACCTCTTATTTCTAATTAGGCTTTTACGTACTTTTTTATTTATTTTTAATATTAATATTTAGTTGCTTTCTTTTTTGTTTGGTTTTATTTGGTTTATATGTGCATACCAATAAAATATATATAATTCACAAAATAATATATTCTCTAAATCCATTCGGAACAAATTTATCACTAGAAAATAAGTTTTCAAAATCGTCTATCCATTGAATCACTTCTGAACTTGTAACAATACTGCTTGATTTATTGGTACATACAATATTGAAAATTTAATCATCGTCAACTTTAACCAATTAAAATATTTTACAATTTAGTTGATCCGATTTTGATTTTTGGATTAGTATCATGAGAATCTTCAAAAACTATTTTTCCTAAAATCTAGAAAATCTATTTTTAAAACCTTAATAAAAAATAGATTTTCAAAAAACAAAATCAAAAAACCGAACTAAAATCTGTTCCGATTCAAGTGTTTGATCTTATTAAGTTTTCGAAGTGAGCATACATCTATTCTCAAGTGTTTGATCTTGTTAAGTTTGGATAAATTTTAAGTTAGAATTTAATCAAATAAACTATTTACATTTGTCTTTTCCAATTCCGAATTATGTGTCAACCAAAATAAAGTAGTTCCGATTTCCTTTTTTTAAATAAAAAAAAACACGATTAAATTAATTAACGAGTAAGGTAGATAAATGAGAATAATCTCTCTTAGATATCTGCTTGCGGATTTTCATCGAAAAAGAAGATTATTCTATTCGATATCTCTTTTATTTTTCAAAACTTCAATAAATAGTATAAGAATCCAACTTTTGAGATGTTTATAAAATATCTCAAACAAGTTAATCTTTTCAAAGAAATATTAAAAATTCGAAGATGGCAACGTCGACGACGACTCACCAGAAGGCCAAAGAGATAACTCCAGTTTATTGTTGCACTATCTACTTCGTATGGATTATTTTACCTATCGTTGTCTTTCTCTTCGCTACAGGTTTATTAAAAGTTGCCGGCGAACAACGTTGTTACTTGGAACTCTTTACTCATTCTGTCTCCGTCGTCTCAAACTCAACCGCAAACGCAAACGTCTCAACCGCTGATTGGAGTTTCGGTTTTGTCGCCACGAGTCCAGTCACAAGCTGCAAAATCTCACTCTATACCATCAAATCGCGTCTCCTTCGAGGACAAGAGATTGTCGCCGAGTCATCTCCTTCGTTGGGGTTTTTCGGACAATTTGCTGCCTCCTACAGACCAGACTGGACAATTACAAATTTAGGTTTCGAGAACGTGGTCACGCCAGAAGTTATGGGTGACGTGGTTTGGGATGTTCGGGTTGAGATTGTAGCTAGAATGAAAAAAGATGCTAAATTTAGAAACGGTCATCGTATCATTATGTCTCGCTATGGTTCTCATCAGGTAGATGATTTCTTGATGGTGGTTTGCCGCGATATACCGGTGAAATTTACAGTGGATTCGATGGGAAATAAGATGGGATCGTTATTGGGGAATATGAGACGCTGTGACTATACAACCGTGGATAATTTCGATAATTCCGATTATTGGAATTAAGAATTTTTTATTTCTTTTTTTCGGCAAGGTTGTTTTATAAGTATCTTTTTATTCTTGGGTTTTTGATTTATTAATTCCCACACCTTTTATTTTTTTCACTAAATAAGATACAAAATATTATTATTTGATATATCAAAAATTCCATTTTAATGAATACGAAAAGAGTTTCGTTTTGATAAGTTTTGCGTTTCACTTAATCAATAACAAAACAATATTTTCTCGCTGCATTCAAATTTGAATAACGAAGTTTCATAACTAACTTTCTTCATACTTGCGCAAAGTTAAATAAATATTAAGAGATTTTTTTTTAATTATTCTCTATTATATATAAGTAATGATAAGTCACACATCTAAAATCAATTTTAAATTAAGAAATGGCATTCCAAACGGAAAATACATCGCCACCGTTCTCTGGCACTCGTTATGGTTGGTGGTCACGACCAATAATGGATTTGCACCTCGACCGTCCAGCCAATTTCAAGGAGGTTGCAGCTAGGATTTTACCATTCTTAGGCGCCATAGTCATCGTCTTCTTCATTGTTCTAATCCTGTCAAACAACGACGTCAACGCTCACTCCCACGCCAAATTCTCCATCCAATCAATCTCTGTCGACGACTCCTCCGCCACATGGCATATTGATTTCCCGTGAAAAACCCTAGCTCGAGGTTTTCTATATACTACGACGGAGATGACGCTGCAGTGAAGCTAGGTCAAATAAACGCTGCCGTTTTGAACATGTCTCATAAACGTAGTTTTAGAGATCTCACGGCTTTCTCGTTAGACTTTGTTGCTGAGGACAACCGAAACGACGTCGCTTATGAACAACTCGACATCAAACTCAGGGGAAAGCATAAGGGTTACATTACTCACTTGTTATAGTACTTAACGGATATAAACGAACAAGACACGTGGAGGGCTCATATCAAAACAAGAATCAACGCTCAAGATTTCATTCAACACTTAAGTATAAAAAACAGAGTTGATTCAATGTAAAACATTCATTCGAAAAGCTTATTCAATTCTTCGTCTTGCTTCCTCTGTAACTGGTTTGTAATACAGCAGCCTCTGCAACGAATCCCTTCTATTCTGGATTCTTGTAAGTTGTTCTTCTCTTTGTTTTATGAACATAGAGGAGTTTTGATATTGAATAAAGAATCTCGAAGTGTTGTCATTCTTATCGGTTTAACACGTAACAAAGGTATCAGACGTACAACGATTCTCGGAAAGTTCAGATGGGTACACGAGCTCGTAAAGATAAGGAGATCGTTGATGATAACATCGGTTCTCGGATGGAAAGATTAGAAGAAAGATTCTTGGAGCAACAGGAACAGAGTCAGGAAACAGCCAAGAATATCGCCGATATCTTCGATGTGATCAAATCAATGCGAAATACTGGTTGCGGTCCTTCTGTTGTGGTGGATCAACACGAGCAATCATCGGATACAGTGAATCCTTTCGCGATGGAACATCAATTTACGACGAAGACTGGTACCAATAATCATTACAATGGGATCACTCGACTCGCTAAGCTGGACTTTCCTCGGTTTGGAGGTGATAAGCTGAAGGAATGACTCTTTAAAGTCGAACAGTTCTTTACAATTGATCGGACTCTGGATGATCTCAAGGTTCCGATAGTAGCTATTCATCTCGATGATGATGCAGCAGATTATCATCAAGGTGTTCTTCAGGCGGAAGATGGTAATCCAAATTTGCAGACCTGGAAATTTTATAAGACATTGCGCCGAGAACGGTTTGAGGATGTCTTAGATGATCTTATGGCTGAGCTAAAGAACTTGAAAGAAACCGATGACTTGAAGTCTTATCATACAAAGTTTGAGCGCATACGCACCAGAGTTAAACTATCAGAGAGCTACTTGGTTAGCGCTTATTTGGCTGGGCTCAGACTAGACACTCAGATGCATGTCAAGATGTTTCAGCCTCAGTCCATACGCCATTGTTGGTCGCTGGCTCGCTTGTATGAATTAGCTCACCCGCGCAAGACTACATCATCTTCTTGGACCCCACCCAAGACTACTACCACGGGATTGTTACCTTTGCCAAAAGCACCAACGCAGGTTGAGGATAAGCACCCGGGAACGGACAAGCAAGGTCCTAAGATTCCACCAAGGAAGTTTTTGACGAATGCAGAGATGATAGAAAGATGAGCTAAGGGCCTTTGTTATCAGTGTGATGAGAAATACACACCGAAACATTATAAGACACATCATAAGCATCAGTTGTATTGGCTGGAGGCTGAGGAAACTGCAGAGGAGGATGACTATGCTGAGGGTCTTTGTGAAGACGACAATGAAGGTGGTTTGGCTCAGATATCAGTCAACGCTATGTCAGGAATTTCAGACTATAGCACAATGAGGGTGAAAGGGTCACAGGGGAAGAGATCCTTATTCATTCTTATTGATTCAGGGTCAACACACAATTTCATAGACCAAGAGGTAGCTGCTAAGTTGAGATGTCATCTGCTCGAAGGAGATAATACAATGGTTAAGGTGGTTGATGGTAATCGACTTCGAGTACAAGCTAAGATCGAGAAACTGAAGTGGAAATTTCACAACACTAGTTTTGAAGCGGATTTCATGGTGATTCCTTTGAATGGTTGTGATGCAGTTCTCGGAATTCAATGGCTTCAGGCCAATAACTTGGGATTTTCACAAGTTAACAATAAAGTTTACTGTGGATAAACAAAAGATTGTGCTAAAGGGAATAAGCCAGGGGTCAATTAGGACAATAAAAGCTGAAAACATTAACAAAATGCAGGACGAGGGCGTGCAGCTGTCTATGCTATATGTCATTGATGAGAAAGATGAGACAATGAGTCAGCTGTTCTCAGTGGAAACTTACAGTGGATTCCACGGGAAATAAGATGGGATCGTTATTGGGGAATATGAGACGCTGTGACTATACAACCGTGGATAATTTCGATAATTCTGATTATTGGTATTCTAATATTTAAGATTTTTTTATTTCTTTTTTTCGGCAAGGTTGTTTTATAAGTATCTTTTTATTCTTGGGTTTTTGATTTATTAATTCGCACACCTTTTATTTTTTCACTAAATAAGATACAAAATTTTATTATTTGATATATCAAAAATTCCATTTTAATGAATACGAAAAGAGTTTCGTTTTGATAAGATTTGCGTTTCAGTACTTAATCAATAACAAAACAATATTATCTCGCTGCATTCAAATTTGAATAACGAAGTTTCATAACTAACTTTGTATCTCGACCTCGCGAAGAAATGGCTTTCCAAACGGAAAATGCATCGCCACCGTTCTCTAGCACTCGTTATGGTTGGTGGTCACGACCAATAATGGATTTGCACCTCTACCGTCCAGCCAATTTCAAAGAGGTTGCAGCTAGGATTTTACCATTCTTAGGCGCCATAGTCATCGTCTTTCTTCATTGTTCTAATCCTGTCAAACAACATAAATCATTTTGTTAACAATTTTACATGAAATTAAATAACACTTAAAAATATATGATTTACATTATAAATTTCGTTAATCTAATCACATTTTTAAATTAATATCAATCTTAATAGTATTGTCAAACTATAAACTATATAGCTTATAGTATTTTTCTAATTCAAAATGTGAAATATCAATATGAATTTCAAAATAAAAATAATCTTGTTCTAAAGCGAAAACACGTTTTCCAACCATAACAAAACGTTTTTTTTTTGTCACACTACATGCATTATACGGGACTCGATCCCAAATAGTAACACAGTGACCGCCTAGTACAAACCACTAGGCTACATGTCCTGGTTAACAAAACGAAAATCTTCTTAAAAGTTCTTGATTCATTGGAAATATCTCGCTGCATTCAAAATTAAATAATAAAAATTTGTTCCTGAAATATTTTAAGTATTAAAAACTATATATTCTTATTTATTTATTTTTTGTCGAAAAATATAGATATTCTTGTATATATAGTTATCTTTCCGATAATACAGGAAGTACCATAGAATTTTCTTCATTATACTCGCAAAAAATTAATAAATACAAGAGTTTAAATCAATCTCTATAAGTACTGATAAATTGCGAAACATCACGAATCAATTTTCTCTCCAAAGTCGAATTAACCAACAAAAATTATTTTCAAATATTTTTATAATTAAAAATTGTTAATGACAATTTTCACATAAAATATCTAATTCTAATCATCAAGTAAAGTAGGTGAAGAAACTTCTCTTCGATTTACTTGCGGACTTTTATCAACAAGAGGAAGATTCTCTATTCAAAATTTGAAAAAATAACTTAAATACATACTTAAAAAAATTCCAGCTTTTTCTTTTGGTTAAAAAGTCTATAGTTAAATCAGAATTATTAAAAACTTCAAGATGGCCACGTCTCGAAGGCAAGCTTCAACCACCAGTTCCGGCAACGGAAACCGTAAGGCGACAGAGATAACTCCAGCTTATTGTTGCATTGCCTTCTTCGGTAGTACTCTTTACTCCGTCGTTCTCTGTCTCATCGTTTTAGGTACAAAACTTGGCAGTGACAGTCGTTGTTACTTTGAGCTCTATGCCAATTCTGTCTCCGTCTCAAACTCAACCACAAACGCAAACGTCTCAACTGCTGACTGGAGTTTCGGTTTTGTCGCTAAGAGTCCACTCACCGGCTGCAAAATCTCACTCTATTCGATCAAATCACGTCTCCTTCGAGGCGAAGAGGTTATCTCTGAGTCATCTTCACCTTCGGTGGGTTTTTTCGGATTTGCTGCCTCCTATAAACCAGATTGGACTGTCACGAATTTAGATTTCGATAAGGTGGTTACGCCGGAAATAATCGGCGACGTGGTTTGGAATGTTCGGGTAGAGGTTGTAGCAAGAATGAATACAGATGTTAAATATGGAAATGGTGATTTGATCATGCATTCTTTCTTAGATTACGCAGATGAACGTTTCGTGGTGAATTGCCGTGATTTACCGGTTGAATTTACGGCGGATTCGGCGGGAAATAAAATGGGATCGTTGCTGGGGAATATGAGACGGTGTGACTATAAAATTGTGGATAATTTGGATACTTCCAATTCTTGGAATTAACCTAGCTAGGTTCTTCGGCGAGATTGTTTTATTTCTTTTATTCATAGTTTAATCAGTTTCTTTGGGTTTTTTATTTATTAATTCCCACACCTTTTATTTTTGACTAAATAAAGAACAATAATTTATTTGATATATTGAAAACTCAATTTTTAATGAATACGAAAAGAAATTCTCTAATAACTTCAAACCTAGGAATCGTTTTAATTAAGAACTAGAATTGAGCCAGTACTTTGTCAAAAAATATTAATGTTAATTCTATGAAGATTATTATAGTAGAGTAATATTTTTTAATCTTATATTTTTTATTTAAAATAAATTTTTATTTTGATGAAATTCATAATACAATAAATTTTAGATTTTAAATATTTTTTATTTAATCTAAATATCCAACTTATTGCAAATATTGTTAATTAACCAATGATTTATATTTTTAGTTTTTATTAATAATTTTTTTTTTGAAATAAATTTGTTATAAAGTAATTAGATAAATCTAACATATTTTTATTAATATTTTTTATTTAACATCTTAATCAGTTTGTTAGAGATATTTTAGTTTAAATTTAAAAATTATTATATTATCCATATAATAAATATGGACGAAAATTAATTGATTAATATGATTATTTAATTAAATATGTTTATTTAATACCTTAGTTAGTTGGCTAGAAGTATTTAATTTAAATCATCCTAGAAAATAATCTACTATGATTTTTTAAGTAGATAAACCCTGTTTTAATAGAATAGATAGATAGATGGTAACCTAATCTACTGTATATAAACCAAACATAATAAATTTTTCTGAAATATATATTTATATATAAGTTTTATAATTAATTAAATTTACGATATATTAAATGGCGAGACAATCTATCAAAAAAAAATGGCGAGACACTTCACTTACATAAATATAACTCACAACTCCATTACTTACCTTCCAGTCTCTTCACCCACCAAACAAACAACACATCTCTCTGCAACCAAAACGCTAAACGCAACCAAACAAACACGATGACGAATAAAGAATGCGACCACGACGATGAATGTGATGAGAGAGCAAGGAGACGCATAGTACTCGCATTGTTGTGCCTGATCGTTGCGGCTGCGTTTATAGTTTTCTTGGTGTGGGCTATTCTTCACCCGCACGGACCGCTATTTGTTCTTCAAGACGTAACCATATATGACTTCAACGTCTCACAGCCAAATTTGCTCAATTCAAATCTTCAAGTCACTCTCTCTTCTCGTAACCCAAATGACAAGATCGGGATTTTCTACGACCGCCTTGACATTTACGCCTCATACCGCAACCAAGAGGTAGCGTTTTGCGTTTCAATGCATTTTTGTGTGTAAAATCTATCTTCAAGTAATTGCGTATAAAAAATGTTTTGGTTCAACTTTATTTTTCCTACTATTAGGTAACGTTGGCGAGGCTATTGCCGGCGACTTATCAAGGACATCTAGACGTGACAGTGTGGTCGCCGGTTCTGATTGGCTCCGCCGTGACTGTGGCTCCTTACCTGTCTCCGGCGTTGAACGAAGACATGATCGCCGGATTGGTGCTTCTAAACATCAAGATCGACGGTTGTGTTAGGTGGAAAGTGGGCTCGTGGGTTTCAGGCAGTTATCGCCTCCACGTTAATTGTCCGGCGTACATTAATATCGCCGGCCATTTCGCCGGCGCCGGTTTAGGGATCAAGTATCAGCTTGTTCAGCGTTGTGCTGTTGACGTTTGAAAAAAGAGGAATGTTTTTCTAGAGGAATAAAAAATGATAAAGTTGNGACGTTTGAAAAAAGAGGAATGTTTTTCTAGAGGAATAAAAAAAGATAAAGTTTTTTTTTTTTTTTGGTAATTAATTCTTGTAGTGGTGTTAAAGAAAAATGAAAATTAATCGAACGTTAACATTTGCTTTGAATTTTTTGTTCTTAGAGTATATAACTTTGATTAACATATTAATATGTCAAAGAGCATATTATTAAGTTCAAGTGTATTAATCCTTTTAATCAATTTGAAATCTCAATGGTATAGATAAAATTTGTTGAGTTAAAACGAGAATCTTTTCAATCCTAGTCAAATTTATAATTTTACATGGGGTTTTTAGCGTATAAATAAACCCATAGATGTAATTTAGTAGTTGCCATTTTCACTCTTCTGCTTACGAAGTAGTGAGGATTAAGCAAATGTCACAAGGATATGGTTCTATTTTCTAGTTAGATAGGAGTCACTCGACAACGACTCTGTAGCTGCTGGATCTTTGTGGTAATATTGAAAATATTAAAGAAAAAAGAAAAAAAAAATATATATATATATATATAAAGTAGCAAACTCAAGCTCATAATGATTAGCAATTCAAAAGTACTAAACTTATTTGACAGACAATACAAAAAAGTTGTACTAAGAGATATTTTTAGGATCATGTTTCATGGGGACATGAATACATAGTTCACTTCTTGTCTTGCAAACTTCAATTTGGACTTAACGTGTAATGTAAACTACTTTCTTCTATATTTTATTTTTTCCTACACAGAGTTGTTTTCTTGTATTAAGGTTTTGAATGGAGACACGTAAATAAAGTAGATCATATGTCAAAGCAGATGAATCACNTTTGAATGGAGACACGTAAATAAAGTAGATCATATGTCAAAGTAGATGAATCACTTTTTTTTGTCAATCAAATAAATTGTATTAAAAATATAAAAAGCATATGATATGTGGGGCANAAGAATTGAGGTCTTTTCAAAGCAGACCATAACTTTTTGTTATTTTTATTCAAAAATATATTGAGAATCAAAATTTCTTTATAAAGCGTTTGAAAGTACGTCATCTTTTTCTACTAAAACTTAACAAACTCAAAGATTTCTCTCTTTATTTCTCAACCATCACCGACCCCTATTTCATTTCAGGTATAG
>OVAU01003855.1:0-10657 GCA_900406315.1 Biscutella laevigata subsp. laevigata | reverse complement strand
TATCATGGAACACTTCTTTCTTGTATATCAAATTTATGTGACTATGTTGTAATCTTATTTTGTTGTTGTAGTATTTGTGTGTCATGTATTTTTTTTTCTTAAAATGTTAAGTGTGTTATGTATTTTTATTTTGTTGTATTGTAATGTTTTTCAAATTTAATATTATAACTTTATTTTATTTTATATGTTTCTAAATATATTATGTAAAAATTAATATACATTTAAAATGAAACATTAAAATATTAGTACTATAATAAATAATATATAACTTAAAAGTGTTACTAGGGACCAAAATGTTATGAAAAGTACATAACTCAAATTTGAGGTATCATGGGGGTGATACCTCAAATTTGAAGTATAACTTTTTGATACCTNAGTACTATAATAAATAATATATAACTTAAAAGTGTTACTAGGACCAAAATGTTATGAAAAGTACATACCTCAAATTTGAGGTATCATGGGGGTGATTCCTCAAATTTGAAGTATAACTTTTTGATACCTTGAATTTTGAAGTTTTGAGGTATCGTTTGGAACGCATGATACCTCAAATTTAAAGATTTGAGGTATATATATATATTATGAATTTTAGGTTTTCTTNCCTCAAATTTGAAGATTTGGGGTATCGTTTGGAGATGCTCTTATACCATCATATATATATATATATACATATATTATGAATTTTAGGTTTTCTTTGTTAATTAGTTCCGAACGTTCATACTCTTCCTGAGTTATGATCAAGATTCAAGCATATATAATACTTAATATGGTTTTCTCCGGCACACAATTTTAGGTTTTAACTCACATCTCTGTTTTTTTTTTTTTTTGAAAGAACTGATACTTTTATTGAAAATATAATGTGAGTACAAAACTAGAAAATAAATTACAAGGGAAACATGAGATTAAGAAATGATGCAAGTGTAAACGAGTCCAATGCATCTGCTTCACATCTCTGATTATATTTATAGAAAAGGTAGTACTTTAATAAAAAAAGAGAACCGACAGTATTTATTTGCTTCAAAGCAATGTTCTCCACCTCCAAAAGCATCCTACATAATTATCATAGCCTCCCAAAAAATAAAAATTAACACACTCAAAAATAACATAATCTATACGAATAATAATGCGTTATTCTCTTTCGGTTTTGTATTTCTTCGTCACTATATGTACTGTCCGATCTGTACCACCACAACCACCGGTTCAATGCGACCAAACCGGCTGCATCGTCTCCAACGCTTACGGCGCGTGGCCTGACCGCAAAAACTGCCACGCGGCTAACATCACATACCCAACGACGGAGGAGGAGCTTCGTAAAGCTGTAGCTTACGCGACTGAGCATAATCTCAAGGTCAAAACAGTCACCAAATTCTCTCACACTATACCCAAACTCGCTTGTCCTTCCGGTTCAGACGCAATGTTAATTAGTACGTCAAAATACAACTCGGTTATTGAGATCGAACCGGATCGGTTAACGGTTACGGCTGATGCTGGAGTTTCTTTGAGAGAGGTGATTGATAGGGTTGAAGGAGCTGGATTTAGCATTGGAACGTCACCGTATTGGGAAGGAGTGAGTATCGGTGGGTTGATTAGTACTGGATCACATGGAAGCTCGTGGTGGGGAAGAGGTGGGTCAGTTCATGATCATGTTGTTGGAATCAGCCTTGTGGTTCCGGCGAACTCATCGGAAGGTTTCGCTAAGGTTATTAGAATAGAAGATGGGAGAGACGATAAGCTTCTTAACGCCGTTAAACTCTCATTGGGTGTCTTAGGTGTCATCTCAAAGGTACAACTTAACGCTGTTAACTGTTATGTGTAATTTAGAGCTGGCCGAAAAATCCCAACCCGGAAAAATATCAACTTTTGCCAGAATTAAAATATGAAAATATTTGTATTTGTTTTACATGGATACTATTTCTGATCAGGTAAAACTCCGAATCTAGATCGATTTGAACATAAGCAAAAACAAGTAATATTTATTATTATTTAAATATCAAAATTTTAGATATTTTTAAAAAATTTCATACTTTATTCTCAAGGTTATGTTTACTTTTGTATTTTATGATATTTTAAATAAAAATAGTTTAAATTTCTAGTTTATTAGTTTTTCAAATACTTTTTACTATTTATCTTTTTTGAAAATAGACGAACCCGAATCAAAATTGGAACCGACCTAAACCTGGAGAATCCAAAGTGAACCCGTACCAAAAAATAAAAAACCGGAACGGATTCTCTAAACCCACCCCGAAAATCCGAACACAAACTTGAATAGATACCATGACTGACCACCCCAATGATAACTATGTGTTCCCTGTATTCATTTTGTTGGTGATTATAAATTTGGTAGGTGAAGCTTTCGATTGAGAAAGCATTCAAGAGAAGTATGACTTATAACTTCACATCTGACGTAGCACTTGAAGACATTTTCATGGAACATGGCAAGAAATTCGAGTTCGGAGACATAACTTGGTACCCTTCTAGAAAAACCGCCGTTTACCGTTACGATTTCCGATCACCGGTCAATATCTCCGGCAACGGAGTCAACGATTTCATTGGCTTTCAGTCAAATCCAATCTTGATCTCTAAAGGTGTTCGAGCATTAGGTTAGCTATCTTCTTTAATTGATCATATCCGGTTTAGGTGTTTTTTATACGGCAAATTATCCGGTTTAGATGTGTATACCAAAAATTGGATTTGAAATTTGCTGCAGAGAAGGCACTTGAATCTAGCAAGAACGAGAAAGGAAAATGCAACACAGCCGATACGACCTTAGCCTACAAGAAATTAACCGGGAACGGTTTAAAGAATGGTTTAATCTTTACTGGATATCCGGTTATCGGAAGCCAAGGCAAGATTCAAACTTCCGGTTCTTGTCTTTACTCATCTTCCATGAGAATTGACGTCGCTTGCTCATGGGATCCAAGATACAATGCTCTTTTCTTCTACGAAACAACAGCTATATTTCCAGTATCTAAGTTTAGAGACTTTCTCATCGATATTAAAAAGCTACGAGACTTGAAACCTGAGAGATTCTGCGGAATCGATATCTATAACGGTATACTCATACGTTTCATCAAAGCCTCAAAAGCATATCTTGGTCAGACAGAGGATTCAGTAGTCGTTGACTTTAATTACTACCGAGCTGATGATGCGTTGACTCCGAGGTTAAACGAAGATGTGATGGAGGAGATGGAGCAGATGGCGTTTTTCAAACATGGAGCTAAGCCGCATTGGGGGAAGAACAGGAAAGTGGGTTTCTTTGGCGTGAAGGAAAAGTTTGGACCTAACTTTGATAGATTCTTGGAAGTGAAGAACAAGTTAGATCCGAAAAAGATGTTTTCTAGTGAATGGTCAGATGAGATTCTGTTTGGAAAAGAAGGTTTGAAGTATGATGGATGTGCACTTGAAGGGAATTGCGTGTGTTCAGAAGACAGACATTGTAGCCCTTCAAAAGGTTACTTTTGTAGACAAGGTCTTGTTTATACACAAGCTAGGGTTTGCAGATTCTCTCCTTCTCAAGTTCTACTGGCATAACTTGATTTATGTAGTTATGTTTTAGATTATATCATCCGTGAAAGAAAACAAAATTATGTTTTTAATTGACTGAAACATCATTCTTCTTCATCATTACATATGTACAGACACCGAATGTTCTCAAGCATACGCAAACAAACATAAGAAAAGATATGAGATTTTCAGAGTTACAACAACACAAGAAGAGGAGCAAGATTTCGATTTGCACTTTAGTGTTTCCAGTCTCACTTATTCTTGATTAAAAATACGGATCCTTCAGTACCTGTTTCGCATAGGATAAGAAAACATGTTTTGTTAGAACTGGAGACGAAGATTGACTGATTATACGCTGTTCTAGTACCTAAACTTGAAATAAAACTCAGTTATAAACTAATCAAACTGCAGAAGAATCACTAAAATTTTCAGCACAAGATTTTACTGAGCCATGAATTTCAAGATGAACTGAGCTTAAACGACTAGATATAGGTAGTCCTAGAAAGTTACCTGCACAGATCTGTGCCACGTCGTACATCTTTAGGCATTTTCAGTAGCTGGACAAACTGGCTTCCTAGTCTGCTTCAATGCGTCCTGCTTACACAAGCTTGGTTTTTTCTTGTAGGTTGTGCGTTTTCGGACCTTAAGATTTTCACCCGTTAACATGTAAACATTCCCAGGTTCAGGAATGGTGAAATCAGCCGGGTTTCTATTTATGCTGCACACGATGTGTCCCGAACCGTTCTTCAGAGGCCACGCTGGCCACGCAGAGGCATTACCACAGCCCTCTGCTTTTCTCTTTTGTTTCTTTCCTTTATCTGCCATGTGAAATTTCAAAGGCAGCATCATAGAATCAGATGCCCCGAGAAGCTGGAATTTGCTTTGGTCGTTGCTGCTTGCAAACACTGACTTTTCATGACTATTATAAATCGGCGGAAATGTGTCTTTTCTCTTGTTTTTCTTCTCTTGATGATGACTCCATGAAGCTTGGGCGTTTTGGAATGAAAATGAAGACGTACCAAGTGGTGGAATGATGGGAAAACTCTTGCGGGAAGTCTCGTGTGTGAATCTATTGCTGTAAAAATCAAAAGGTAACTGCTTGGTAGGGTAGGCTGTCTTACTAGAGTCCCCTGCTTGGCGCTCTATAAATTCCTTAGTTTGGTTGATAGGCGGAAAATGTCTTTTGGTAAACTTAGTGTTTCCGTGGTGGTCAGAGGGAGTTTTTGAACCCAACCGAGGATCCATAAGGCTGAGTAGATGCAATGCCGGTATAGAGCTCTCACTAGAAAACGTGTCCACTGATCTACTGCTATTAACCCCAGCAGCATGTTTGCAGCCAAATGAGAATTCTGAACTATGCCCACATTTTTGCTTCCCATTGGCGGTCATAAAGTTGAGGTTCCATGTATTTTCATTGGTGAATGCTTGTGAAGGCGTACCCGGCTTCTTTGACACATCCATGCTGAAAGAAACTGGCTTATCATGACCCTGTGTTGATATCACGGGAGGAGGCCAAACTGGATGAGAAGCTTCTCTGTACTGATGTGGCACACTCTGACATGTATTACAAGCTCTTAATACCCGAAATGAGGATGGAGATGTGTTCTGATTAGCCATAGGTGGCGCGTTCCCAAGCCACTGGCCATTGTTACCAGAAAACCGGATGGAGCTAGTTCTGTTTTCTTGGATAGGAGGAAAGATCCCAAACGGAGAAGGCTGATAAGGCTGACTTATTGGGAAAAAGTCAAGAGATTTTTGCTGAATTCCAATCGGGAAATGTTCTTCCTTCCTTGCATTGCTATCACAAGGTTTCGGTTGTCTTGATGTGTTGTTATCCTCCAGTGAGATCCCATTATCGTAGGTTTCATTGAGATCAATCAGTAGCGCATTCTTGGATATGTGTCCCGTTTCTTGTGATGCCTGTTTGTTGCTAACGTCCTCTTCTTTGTCGGGAAGACACCTCTCGTATTGGTTTTTGGCCATGAGCTCGACTATCTCCATGGGAATATCATCATTTTGTTCTTCAGGCGTATTCTCCTTTGAATGGTAGCTTTGGCTTCTGGGTGTTCCATGATGTTCTTGGACCATAGCTGTCTTCCCCTTTCTGTCTGCACCAGAAGCATCCTGCCAAGAAACTGGTCCCGTTAGTATCACATCGGCTTTGGAATAAACGACAATAGGTGTAAGAAGAAACTAATAAAGAGCAAGCGAACTAACTGATTATGGAGAATATGGGGAGACTGATATAGAGAGCTTTAAGCAAAAATCATGTAAAGAACAAATTTTGAACGGCATCTTAGAATCAACAGATGCAACTCTGTACCTTTAGCAGAACACAAGATAGATCTGCCACTTCAGTAGAAGAAGAGGTGTGTCTTAAGTTTGAGAAATACGATTGATTTGTCATGTTGTTGCTGCTGAAGTCAACAACATCCACTCCAGTTCTTAACCATTCACCTGTGTTGGATTTAGAGGAGGAACCAAAAACTCGAAGACAGTTTGCTTCTGCATCTCTAGACCTCACATGATCATTGTCTTGCAAATGGAAAGAAATGACCGGCTTATCATTAAACTGAGGGATATATTTTCTGAAATATCCTTCTGAAGCCAACCGGTTGTCAAATAAACTGTCCATCCTTTTACCATTCGATAAATCTCGAGTGGATTGGGAAACAGCGTTTATGGAAGGACCAGTTCGCGGTTTAACCTGATTTCCTTCAGCCATTTCAGCACTAAAGCTGATCAGGTTACTCTTCCCGTGATCTAGTACGGGCTTCTTTTTCTTCTTCTTGGCTATATTGAGCTTCTTCTCTGTTCTCTGAGTACTAGAAGGACAAGGAGCCAAACCTTTTCCATTGAATGAAGAGTGCATATGAATTGACGAAGCACCCTTACCAGAATCTGCGTCATTCTCATGGATTCGCTCTTGTGAGGTTTCACAAGGAAGTGATGGTACAAACTCGTCAACAACCTGAAATCTCCTGTTTTTCTGCTTTCCCTTAATTGGATCTCTGTCAAACCCACTATCAGTTGATTCACTATTACCTTGATCAGAGTCGCAGCTTTTAGAGGCATTTTCAGAAGTTGCGCCGATTGTGCTTAATATCCGGCGCCTGACATAATTGTTTTCTGGTGTCGACTTCCGCTTTCTACCTCTAACCAACTCCCTTTTAGAAGCAGACTCTTCTTTTCTGATATTATTACTACCACCAGTGGTTTTGGTTTTGGCTTTACCAAGCAACTCACTGAGTAGACGAATCTTGCGAGTTTTCCTACGCTGCAATCCACTCGTGGCAAGATTTATACTCTCTGATGACATATTATCACATTCCATCAGAACACGACTGCCTTTATGATTCTTGATTGCCTTAGGCGGTGTATCCTCAATCAAACCAGCTATCTCGGATGACCCGAAAGTTGTCACAGCCTGATCCACATTTTGTTTCTCTTTCCAGCTTCTAATATCCATCGCTAATTTGTTTACTTTTTCTTTAGATCTCTTGTTGCCTACTCGCTCTGGGCCCGCGAGCTTCCTACTCTTTCTCCTAACTGCAGAAGCTTCCATGGATCGAGGGTGAACTTTCTTGAGAAACGTATTAGCTGCAGTTGTTTGAGCATTAACAAATTAGTTTCCCGCTTCATCCGCAAACTTTTATTTGCTTGACCAGAGAAAACTATATACCTTTCTGATCATTCTTTTGAGATCTTTCACGGTTTACATCCTCATTTTCCTTAACAGCATTACCTGCAAGAAAATGATAATCCAAAACGATTGTGGTTGCTTTGAATCATGAAACTAATTACTAGCAGATGCATAGCAGCGATATCAATTTTGCTTTCTTTCTTGTGATCAATGACAGTTAGCGAAGTCAATTTGGAGTTACCTGGGATAACCGAAGACTTCTCATAGACCTTTATCTCGCTAATAGTTCTTGAGTTTGAGTGTCCACAGTCTGCAACCAATTCACATGCATAAGTTCAAGCAGATTGCATCTCTAGATAGTGTAGAAATGCATGTTAATTAGTAATACCTTTTATCCCATTAACATCAATGTCTCTGGTGCATGTCATACAACGCCACCATCTAAACTTCGGAACAGATAAAGAAGGAAGAGAATAGCTTTGTTGGTCCACCAAACCAAGACTTTCTTCCGAAAACGGCCAACACTTTCTATGGTCTCTCTCACGGGTTTCAGCTACGAATCCACTGCATTCATTAGTAAGAACAAAACCTCAATATTATGTCTTTAATCTTGTCCCTTGCTACTATGTATACATGTAGAAGGTTATACTGGATGTTCATGTGTCATTTATTTGGGAGTGAACATCATATGTATGATATATCGCATAACAGAAGAATTAATCAAACTGTTTGGAAAATGTAAACATACTCTAACAAAGGAATTAGTTGATACTATAAGGTCAAGAAAATAGTGCTCACCGTATGGAGAAATGATCACATTTAACCATATCAATCTCATTTGCAGCGCCTGCGAGATCTATGGATATTGAGTTGATCTTAATGGAGGAACTCATTGATTGGCTTGAATGAAATTGTATATCTTAGTGATGATTAGCTTCAACCATTAATTATACTCTCTCCACAACTAGATCGAGCTACAAAAGTTACACATTAAGATATACTTTAGCATCAAGATGAAATACAAACATTTGTGTTATATTTCACACTGTATAGTTTTGCTTGATGATCGCAGTGTCGTTGCATACGAAAGACATAAGGCTTCGTATATATACTCTATGGTAGTTATAGATAAAACTAAGTTAGAGGATAATGTTAACGCATAATCCATGAAAATCCACATAAAATAACATAGAATCAAAAGGGGGAAACCCTAAGGTCTACATTAAATCAAAGAACGAAATTCTAAACACGAGCCTACAATTCCATGTACACTATGCTAAACAAAAATCAATAATGCAAGTGAATTTAATACATATAAGCCTATATTCGAACAGCGACCTAAAATTAGGGTTTTCAGACAAAAGGGGGAAACCCCCAAAGCTGTAACCTTTTTCTTCGTGACCAGAAAAAAAAAGGGGACCCATTTCATTATAATCTTCGAATCACAAAACCCAAGAAACGTCNCCCCCAAAGCTGTAACCTTTTTCTTCGTGACCAGAAAAAAAAGGGACCCATTTCATTATAATCTCCGAATCACAAAACCCAAGAAACGTCAAAAAAATATTAATCTGAGTAATTTAGGGTTTAAAATCAAAATTAGACCGAAATTAAGAGATAATAAAACACTTAAAATTAACCGCATGTGATTAACAAAGATAGCAAAGAGACACCAATTAATACGGGTCAGATCTATCCGCACGTGAATAGTCCGTGAAATTAAAAAAAAAAGTAAGAACAGCGAGTTTCGAAGAGACGTATAAATGAACAGTGAAACTAAGCTAAAATAAACACGAAGTCAGCTACAAGTCAAGCTGAATCTCGTCTCACAAGATCGAGCCATGCCCAAAACTAATCATATAGGAAACACGCACCTGGAGAAATCCCGACCAGCTGAGATGAGGGAAAAAAGAAAAAGCGATGCGAGATTCGAGGTCGATCTTAAGCGGCGAGCAAAGAAAACTATATCAGTCGATTGAGAAACGTGTGGATAAGAAGATTAGAGAAACCTGGATGATTGATTTGTCGAGAGATGAGTAGAATTTGGACTGCGAATTTTCGAGAAACCCTAAGATGTTTCCCCTAGCGAAAGGAGAGAGAGAGAAAAGGGGAACATTTTTATTTGGCTTTGGATTGTAGAGAGAGTCTGTTTGGAAAGAAGAGAGAGAAAGTGGAGCTCTCTTATCCTTGAATTGAGGGTTTATTTTTTTCCTTAACTTCGAAATTAAAATAATAATAAATAAAAAANTGAATTGAGGGTTTATTTTTTTCCTTAACTTCGAAATTAAAACAATAAAAAAAGAAAACAACTCATCTAAGGAACATGACACTGCCATGTCACCATCTGGTCTGCTTATTTCCATTTACACAAAAAAAGAAGATTACGTATCTGTATATAATGTGTACACGTATATCTGAAAATGTCAAAAGTTGTTAAAAGAGAAATTTCTAAGCAAATAGCGAAAAAAATCTTATAACATTAATCTAAACAGCATCGTTAATGTAACGGAATCTAAAAAATTAAACAACGAGATAAATAATTTATTTTTGATAAAGATTTTTCCTTTCATTTTTATGGTCTGTGATAAGATGGGGGACACAAGAAAGCCAATAAGAAAAGTACACGTGGCCGTAATGTGCGGTTCTTATCACAACCCATTTTTGTGTCCGAAAAGAAGAAAAACCCTAGGCGCGTGATAATCACGGTACTGGCATTTCGCGTGTGGGCACGTAGCGAAGATCGGGGGAAAAAAGCGTCGGCACTGAGGAGGAGGAGCGTGGGATGCACGCGTGAGAAGAGAGAGGTGGTGGGTTTAGGGAGGGAAGAGAGTGAAAATAAAAAGCCCTAAAAGCAAAGTGATAATATTTTTGTATGGGTAGGTGATGTTACCCTAAGATGAGCCCATTTCCTCAATAAATCTAATAATCTGTCTATAAATATTTAACCCTAATGTCATTTTCTCCTTTTCCAAAATTTACCACAGTAACCAAGCTTCTTCTTTTTTGTATATGTGTATTTATATATACATACATACAATGTAGGTGTATTGTTTTAATGAGATTCATGAACAAACAAAAATCTACCTTTGTTATCTCTTTATTAGATCTATGTGTATTTGATACATAGAGCAATCAAATGGATGTTGAATCGTTCACTCTATTTCTTATATTAAAATTTGTCGATATATAATATAACTATTTTTTTGTCACAAAATGCATTAAGGGGACTCGATCTCGGGTAATAACACAGAGATCGTACTAACATAAATCATTAGGCTATCTGTCCTGGTTATATTTGGATATAACTATTAAATGCGTGTTTTGCCTTAACATTTGCACGTACTAGCACACACGCGTGTATACATATGTGTATACACGTATATATATATATATATAAGTGAGTATCATTAAGTTGTGTTAGATATATATTTTTACTTTGGTGAAAAAAAGAATATTAAGACGAGTAAATATCTATATTGGTTATTGGAAAATATTATTTTCCCAGTGAGATGA
>OVAU01003854.1:0-10658 GCA_900406315.1 Biscutella laevigata subsp. laevigata | reverse complement strand
GAAACCTAGGTTTTCTCGAGTGTGGCGGTTCTTTGGGAGATTGAGTTAGTTTGGTTCTTGGGTTTGGGTCCCTCTCAGTTCTTCCTTGTTCTTGCTGAGCTTGTGCTGGTTGAGTTTATCGGTTAGTTTTGGTTCTGATCCTTGGTCTCTTGGAGGCCTGGGAGTTTACGACCTTTCTCGATGCTCTTGTTTCTTCAATTCGGCTTCAGTTTTCCCTAGTTACTTTGGATGGTGGAGAAGTGTTGTGGTCCTATGGTTCAAGTATTCTGATCAGTTTCTTTTGGCCTTGTCATTCTTCATCCCTCTCTTGGCTTAGATTAGTTTGAAGTTGTTTTGGTTAAGTTTTTAGGTTCCCTTATTTGGGCTTATGGTTTGTTTCTTGTGTTTGAAAAACGTATCCTACCTTGTATCCCAAAAACGCATCCTACCCTGTATCTCTCTATTTAAGATGACAAAAATAAAAAAAAACAAAAGTTGGTGTAAAGATATGGGCAATTTGGTTTTATAAAAGTGAATGACTTTAAATTGGTCCTAAGTCTATAGATTCGAACTTAATGCACTTTCTTATACTCTGCTTAAATCAAAATCATAGGTTTGTCCCCTTTCTTATTATAGACTCCATTTTATGCAGCTTTAATTGTGATGCGATAAGAGCTGTCAAAAAAAAAAAAAACATTTGTAAACACTTATACGAATTATATGCAAAAATAAAGTGAATCCGTGATTAACCCAACAAATTAATCAGCTTGTAACCCTTGATATATATCTCTCTATATTTATATTTATATCATGATTGATTGATGGTACATATGTTCAAAAAAAACTTATACAATGGAAGACGTTTATAATTAACTGTGTTAAGGGTTTGACCGAACATATAATTTTTTTTCTCTTTACTTACACATATTTTTAAATATTTAAAAATTTTACCAATCTGAGAACTCTAGTGAAGTTATGGTAAAAGTGGTGTTAGCCATTCGGTTCTGGTTCGGTTTTATTCGGTTTCGGTTATTTCGGATATTGATTTTAGGATCCCTTTAATGATCCGAAAATTTTCAGTTCGGTTTCGCTTCGGTTTCAGATACTTAGAGAGGATCCAAAAACTAATCAAAACTTTTCGGTTATACGGTTTGGTTCACACCGAAAAATTTAAAGAAATACATTAAAATAAAATAAAAAAACTAATATTCGGTTTCGATTTCATTATATTCAATTTACGGATATTTTACATCATTTTCGTTGAAATCGATTCGGTTTCATTCGGTTTTGGTTCGGTTATTCGGTTTTGGATCCAAAATACCCAATTGGTTTGGTTCGATATTATGGATATTTTTTTTTTTGTTTTAGATACTTTTCATATATCCCCTTCGATTTTTTGTTTCGGTTAATAACCGATATTTATGGATACTCAGCTCAATATCCATTCGGTTATTTGCCTATATCTAAAACTGATCCGAAACCAAAATTTTGATTCAGGTTCGAATCGATTCTTTCAGATCAAATTATATGCTCATGACTAGATAAAAGCATGACAGATATATAATGCACGTTCGAGTTAAGTCATATATCGTTTATATGAGCTTGAGGATAATTTTTATAGTATTATTTCAAAAGTATATTTCATAATATAAATTTAAAAATGTTAAAATTTATATTATGTTTATTGAAAATTTTAGTATGAAGAATAAAATATTTGCTAAAGAAAAACTAAAATTACGAGGATGATGGGTTAACAGACGGTAAAATCTATGACGATTTTAAGAAATTTAACTAATAAGATTGTTTTTTTTCGTCTGAATAGATTAATAATAGATTATCCGATTACAAAACAGGGTACAAAACGCTGCTACAATAGATACTAAAGCTTAAGACTGAGGCAACTGAAACCGGTTGTCATACAAGACACCAGAGATTAAGTCTAAACAAAGGAAGCTAAAAGAAACTTCTAAGCTAGAAACCAGAGCAATACGAGATATGAGACCGAGGAGGAGCTTAAACCAAAGAGACAGAGAACACCTCAGTTACAACAAGCAAAGATCAGAACCACGACGAATGAGAATAGAACCTGACAATGAAACAAAGAAGCGAAAATATTGGCTAACTCAACTCTTTCAGTCCAAATACACCGGCATTTGCTGACCGTGAATGCACCACAACAAACAACTTCACGCAAAAACCGATTGAACAGAAAAACTAAATCTGAGAAGGAGAGAAAACCAAAAAAGGGAAAACCACGGCTAGATCGAGACAAGGAAGCCATCAGCCACCCGACTCAGCTCCGCCTGAGCCCCGCATGAGCCCCTAGACATCTAGAAGCCTCTTTAACGGAGAACCAGCCCAAACAAAGCAAAGGAGATTCACCGCCGTAACGAGGCCGTCAAAGTCAGAGAAGGACCCACACGAAGGAGTTGTGATGGTGAAAAGACCGAACAGCTGCACTCGAGCTACTTGACCGTGAAACCCTTTCCAGAGCATCAAACCTTGCCGTTGTACATTGTCGGAGGAAGACGAAGCAATACGAATGGAGATTCTCCTCTCACCGATGTTAAAAAAGCCGTCGGAGGAAGAGGCGAGCCATATCTAAAAATTGACGTCTAGGATTGAACAGTGAAGGAAAAGTCGCGAGAGCAGAGAGGTTTTCGTCTCCTATTGATGTTTGCACCTTTTAGGAAGAGAACATTAATTCGGAACCACTAATAAAATTGTTATAACCCCTAGTTTTCTCGTAGCTAGATTTTTTACTCAAGTTTCAATTTTTTTCTTTTCAAAATCTCTAATTCGTCATTTCTATATTTATAAAGTCATCACTTCTAAAAGTTCCAATTAAAATTACTCTACGATAACAGTTTATACTAAAAAAATTTTTATGAATCCAGATGCAATATATAGAGGTAAATGAAATATCTATGGTTTGTCCCTTTTTTATTTACATCCAATTGTAAAATCTATATTCTAAAATGTTCAATATTCCAAATACTTAGGCCATGTTCTTTTCCTAGCATCCAGATGTTGCATCTAGATGTTGTATCTAGATGTTCATCAAGATGTTGTTCTTTTTAAAAAAATTTCTAATAGCATCTAGATATTGTATTTCAGCATTTAAGAAAAAACGAGATTTCACATTTTCAAATAACCCAAGATTCAACATTTTTTCGGAAAAACTCAAGATTCTGCTTTTTCGGGAAAAAAACCCTGAGGTTTTGTATTTTTCAGGAAAATACCTGAGATTCCGCGTTTTTCGGAAAAAATTCGAGATTCCGTGTTTTAGGGAAAAAAAATCTGTTATTCTGCATTTTTTCCAAAAACCAAGATTCCGCGTTTTTCACGACAACCCCGAATTTTGCGTTTTCCCCAAAATCCCGGATTTTGCGTTTTTTCCCGAAAAACCGCTATTCCGACTTTTTCCCGAAAAACCGTTATTCGACGTTTTTCCCGAAAAACCGTTATTCCGTATTTTTCACGAAACCGCCATTCCGCGTTTTCCCGAAAAACCGCCATTCCGCCTTTTTCCCGGAAAACCTCCATTCCGCGTTTTTCCCGAAAAACCGCCATTCCGCGTTCTTCCCGAAAAATCGCTATTCTGCGGTATTCCCGAAAAACCGCTATTCCGTTTTTCCCGAAAAACCTCTATTTTGCGTTTTCCCGAAAAACCGTCATTCCGCGTTTTTTCCGAAAAACCCGCCATTCCGCGTTTTTCCCCAAAAACCCGCCATTCCGCGTTTTTCCCTTAAAACTTCGGATTTTGAAATATTTAGAAAAATATATATCAAAAAAATTTGAGATGCACATTTTATAGCATCTCAAATATCTAGATATTTGAGATGTTTAGCATCTTAGCATCCAGATGTAGCATCCAGATGTAGCATACAGATGTAGCATACAGATGTACCATCTAGATGTAGCATCCAGATGTACCATCCAGATGTAGCATCCAGATGTACCATCCAGATGCAAATAAAAAGTGAAAAAAAGAACAACATTTGAGCATTTGCATCCAGATGCTGCATTTGGATGAGGAAAAGAACATGGCTTTAGATATTTGAGATGTTAATGATGTTAAGTTTAGATGTAAAAATTAACGTCTTGCAATTTTTGGAGTCACGTTTTGTCTCTATCGAAGAAAAATGTGGAATAATTTTTTTAAAAAAACAGAATCATGTTTTCTCTTGAAAAATCACAAAAAATATGAAATAAAAAATTTCTTAAAAATTTTGAAATAACTTTTTTGGGCTTTTTCGGGGAAAACAAATCGTATTTTTCTCCAAAAATGTAAAATCTTATTTTTCAAAAAAAAAAAAAACTGAATAAGGTTTTAGGGGAAATACGAAGACATATTTTTCCCCAAAAAACATAGAATTATTTTACCAAAAAATAAAATCACATTTTCCTTGAAATTATAGAAGAGGAAAATCACAAATAACGTTTTATGAAAAAATAAAAAATCACGTTTTTCAATTAGAACATATAATCACATTTTTTTTTAAACACATAATCTCATTTTTTAACAAAAACACAAAATTACGTTTCTCCCGAAAAAATATAAAATCATGTTTTCTCGAAAAATGTAAAATCATATTTTTCAAAAAAACAACAAAAATTATATTTCTTCCAAAACCGTGAAATATCGTTTCTCTAAAAATTATAAAATTATTTTTCTCGAAAAAATACAAAATTATGATTTCTTTTTTTGTAACAGAATCATCTTTTTTTCAACAAAAAAGCTTAGATTAGTCCTAGTGTATTTTAAGCATGTGATAAATTGTAGATTAGCTAGTATTTTATCTAATCTAATCTTAAAGAAAACGCTAAAGCCTCATATAAATGACAAGAAAATCATACAAAACGAAGGAATATGTGGATCACGAAGGAAATTTTGTGGTTTGTGGTTATGTTTGCAAATTCTTATCATGTTTGTAAATTGTACATATATGTAAAACATTTGATAAATAATGCATTAAAATGTTACGAAAACTATTATATTAAATTTTGTATACCACTTTCAATTATTACTTTTCTATTTTTGTATTATTCCAATTTAAATCACCAATCAAACCTACTAACTTTAGATAAACATATACGTATATTAATTTGTATTTCTTGTTGACTTTTTTGGTAATATACGTATACAGAGATGCAAATATAATTATTCTTTTATAAAACTACACTCAGATCCACATATTTGCTTGTCATATGCTAGTGAAAGTGATATCTTAAAAACAAATCTTATTTTATGAGTGTCAAACACCAACACAACCAACTCTTTAATTGATTTTTTTCCGTAACATATTGACTAGCGCAGTTCTCATATGCCACTCTTAGAGAAATTTAATTCTCTGCTACCATGATTTGTTATGTGGTGTCACGAATACCACTTTATTTAAAATGGAACAAGGTTTATTACTCTCATGTCCTTCACAATATCGATCAATAATGAGGAGATTTAATTGTGAACCTACTAGTTCAACCAACCCACCATATCAACGTAAATGTGTACGATAACTTCTCACCATTTTCGTATGTACGAAATAGATTTCTCTCCATTTTCGTCATAAATCAGAGCTCAGTTTTCTTGCGTGTCGTCTGTCAGTTGTTTCAAAAGCTGGAAAGGAAGTACATGTATTCACATATGTATTTTGAAAGCTCTGTAATCGACAATGGAGCTTAAAGCTCATATTTTTGTAACAGAACTCTTTATAAGAAGAACAAGGCTTTTCTTTGGTGATTTTTCAAATGTAGTTGCAAAATCGTGGTGAATGTTAGGTAGATTATAAGGAAAAGCCGGAGATCGATAGATTTAGAAATATATTGGAACTGGTACAAGTGGAACAATTGAGGATTAGAGTACTAGTGGACAAAAGGGACAACTTAGAATAATTTAGAACAACTGGTACAAATCTTTTGGGTTAAATGTTTAGGACAACTGGGACATTTTGTACCATATTACGTTATTACGAAATTGAGTTATTGTGTTGTATTTTTCAGGAGAAATGGGGATCAATATACATTTTTCTTATGGAGGGAAATACTCATGAGAAGAGAATAAATTTGAATGGATATCAAAAAATTCTACGTATAATATACCATTCAAGAATGCTTCGGTGGATGAGATATCTTACTCGGCGATAATAGATAAGATAAGGAGGAAGGTTGCGAGGGTTGGGATAGGTGGAGATAACTGTCAACTAAAATTGAGTTTCATTCCGATGGTAAATAATCTGAAGCGAGAGGTAGAAGTTTTCGACGATGATGATATATATGGATATCTAATAACACTTGATCAAGCAGGGTTTAGAACTGTTCTGAATGTGGAGGTATTGAAGGACATTCCATGTCATGACAAGAGTGAGGAAATTTCAAAAGTAGTGGTGGAAGTTATTTTGGCATGAATTATGAGGAGATGGAGGGAAATGGTATAGATGGTGATCATGCTAATAACAATGGTATCATTACTATTTACACAACAACAGACGCAACAAGAAGTGAATATACTGAGCCGATAATCGAAGAGCATGAGACTGGTTATGGACGTTAGANGTGAGATAGTAGAGGTAGATGATTGTTGTATGAATAACACGGAAGATGATTATGTTGATCTTCCACGAGCTATAGAGCGAAGTCAGTGCGAGGAATGGGATGATGGTACGAGTATTGAACTAGGTCAAGAATTTTGTTCTAAAGAGGCATTGAAAGATTTGGTTGAGAGAGCATCACACCAAAAGTGTTTCGGGGTTCATACTTATAAGTTGGATAGATCACAAATTATTCTAAAGTGCGGTGAAGGAATTCGAGGTTGTAAACCGTCATACCGGATGATGGTGAATTGGTTTTTATGAGCGACCAACACAGAAGTATCATAAGGGCGGTATGTATGGTTTATCCTCTATCCCAACATGGACACTGTATTTGGCATTTGTCTCGGAACTTGAGAGCTAAAGCTCGAGACAAGGTCGACAAAGATTTGCTTGCTGCAAAATTCATCTAGTGCGCTCATATTTATACCATGAGGGAGTTCGAGAAAGAGCACAATGCTTTTTCGGGGAGGTGGCACAATGCCGCTAAGTATCTAGATGATAGAGTTACTAAGGATAAGCGGGCGAGATGCCATTTCAAAGGAGACAAGTACAACGATTTCCATCGACCGGGAATGTCCTCGAAAGACGAGTAACAAGGCTATGTTTGGCCGAGGGTTGGGTGCATATTTCGACTGTCAAGGTAGGATTGGTGTATGAGTGCAACTGTGTGCTTATGCCTGTGTGTCGAGTATTAGTGTTTGTGATAACTATGTATTAGTGTTTGTGAAAAAACTCTGTATTATATATATATGTGGAATACTTGCATAGGCAACTGTGAAAACTATGTTTTGTTTTTTATTAGAACAACTAGGTGCAACTGAGTGCAGTAAATGGACCACTAAATGGTTCTCGCAAACAAACTAGGCCAACTTGAATTCATTAATTGGCCCACATTTTAAAATTCTCGGTTTATATGTTTATCCGGTTAAATGTCTATCGATTTAGCTTTCATCGGTTTATAAGCTTATTACATCAAATTATTAAATTAATTAATCGGTTTGTAAGTTTAATACATCAAATTTATCAAATTAGTAAAATCATTCATGAAATTATAAGCTTATGTAACCAAATTATATTGTTAATTAAACCAATCATAAGTTTAATTCAATTTACTGTCTTTTTATTTTTATTCAACCAAACATCATAACAAACTAAACATCAAATCAAGGAACATGAATTATGATAACTATACATCAATGTTTATATGAATTTTTGTTTCACATTTTTTGTTTTTCAAAAAATCTTCTTACTTTACAAGTAACCATATGAGATCATGAAGCCTACCTTGATGCAAAAAGTGTAAATTATTAGATTATGAAATAATTTTAGTACAAGAACAATTGAAATATCATTTTTTTTGTCAACGAAACCCATATATCATTTAAAAAACTAAAATCAACTGGACAACTACGAATTCAAAGATTATAATCAAGTTCAACCAAAGATACCACTAAACGATCAAAATACAACTGTGAGGAATTTCAGACAACCAATTTCTTGGGGACAACTAAGTGCATTTCTGAAATTTTTTAAATATTTCGCGAATCCGCCTGCAGGAATTTCGAAATTTTCGATAATTCAAGTTACAAAAGATTAGAGAGAATGGGAAGATATAGTAATATTACTAGCTCCTCCTCCGAAGGACCTTTGGATCTAGCACTAATAGAGGAATACGAATATTGGTTGCATAAGAACTGCTACTGTGGTCATGATTGGAGAAGACGATATCCTCGACTGAGCCTAATCGTGGAAGAGTGTTACTGACATGCGAACGACGTTATGTGAGCTCTCGATCATCTTCTATCTCCATATTTTAATGTTTTTATTAATTGAGTTATGTGTGTAATTTCAGGAGGAGTATGATCGCGGCTATCATGGCCACCATACTTAAAAGTGATGGGATGATGTTGTCCAAGAAGAAATCTCGACAATGAATGAATACATCACAGATCTTAAAGTATTCAAAGAGGAATACACAGGGATGCAATCTGAAATGGTGTGGATGCAAGATGAAATTGATCGCCTCAATGATGAACATGTCGTTCTAGATGAGACAATGGCGAAGTTGGTGGTAATGAACAAGAAGAAAACCCTTGTGGAGATATTGTTATTCGGTGCTGCAATTCTTTTTTTCCTCTCTCTGTTCTTTGTCAAATCTTAGTTGTTCTGAGTTATCCAGTTATCTATTGGTACAAATGAAAACTATGTAATCCAGTTATCTTTTCGTAGAAATGAAAACTATGGTTTATGTTTAATGTTTGAACATTTTTAGATTTTTATTCGATTTAATCTAAAAAAATCCAAGTTGGTTTGTTTAAAAGTGTTCTAAAATGCTTAAAGCCTTAAAGTAAAGTAAGACCAATAACTATCTCACAATAAAACCAAAATTACAATTAGGTCTTACAAAGGCCCATGAAAACGGCCCAAGCGAAAGTGACTCGCCCATGCATAGCTTTGAAAATTTTCATACATTATGTTACGCAAATCATTTGAACCGGTTGTCTAGTTGTCCTAATTTCTAATATGAACTCATTTGAACCGGTTGTTCATTTGTACAAAAGACAAGAACAAGAAACACATAACAAGTTAAAACCAAAAGTGCATCCAAACAATTTTAAACACGGAACAAGTTAAAACCAATCCGAACAAGTGCATCCAAACAAGTTCAAACTATCTGATACATCTGTATCACTCTTTATCATATCCACGGTGTCCTTCACGTGACACTCGATCCAATCTTGCACACTCTCGTGTACTTTTCTTCACCGAAATAAAACTTTTATGGTTTCATCACGCCAGAATCAGCCTCAGGAACCTGCAAATACATACATTTCTTAAACCCATCAATATCTTTTAGAAGTTGTTCCAGTTTTCTAAACTTCTAGCAGTTGTTCTAGTTTTCTAAACTTCTAGCAGTTGTTTCAGTTTCCTAAACTTCTAGTAATTGTTTCTACATCATTTTGAATTTACCGTGGGTTCTCAATGACTGCATCAGTCATAAGAGCATCTCAAGCAGCCATAGGAGCATTGATTGCATCAACCGTAGCAGGATCGGCCACAATAGCGGTCGTAGGAGCATTTACTACATCCTCAGTTTCGCTCTCTGTTTCTTCTTCATCTTTGAACTCTGTTTCTTCGCTATTCCCTTCTCCTATTTCTTCTTCCTTATCTTCTTCCTTCTCGTTTTCCTTCTCTTCTTCGAAATCTTCTTCTGAATCTTCTTCCTTCTTGTTTTCCTTTTTCCAAAACGATTTCGAGAACTTCTGTAACAGAGAGAGTTAAATTAAATGATGGAGTTAAGAAGGAACGATATGGAGAATCGTGGGAATGTGGAAGTTATTCCAGCGGTTACACGAGCAAAATGAAGCGGAATCGAAGAAATCCCTCAATTTTCGATTTCGCAAAACTGGAGACAACTGGTTTTAGATTAGGGTTTATTGGGAAAACAATATAAAGAGGGAGTTCAATCAATTCAGGTGGATAATACTCGACTCGGACAGGCGGGTAAACCAACAATTGATCCAAATTTTAAAATTTAAACCTTCGATTTGAAATTTCGGTTTGTAATTTTTGGTTTGTGCGATTTGGCTGGTTTTATCATGTAAATATACAGATTCATTAAGGGTACAACTGTATTCTACTCTCTTTCTCATTTAAAAATAAATCGAAACTAAATGGATATTAACATAATGACATATGAGAACTAGTTTTTTCAAGTAGTAGCATTTGAGAAATTGATCCCATATTGACAAGCCTTTATTCAAACACATATTCTACAATATTGAATTATAATGCAATTTATTCTACGATTATTAACCAAAAATATCATTTTAATTTCAAATTACGAATTTCTAGTAAAGGAAAGTTCGAACTTTTGGATAATTTAAAGAAATCTTATATTTTATGTCATTATCATTAAATATTGAATTCTCGTTGACCAAACCATTTCTATCCTAATAAAAATTAACCCCTAGTCAAACGTTAATAAATTTTAATAATTAAATTTTTATTGGATCTAAAACTGTTTAACCAACGAAAAATTTATATCCTATATATAAAGAGAGGATATCTCTCTCCAGAGGATGA
>OVAU01003851.1:0-10661 GCA_900406315.1 Biscutella laevigata subsp. laevigata | reverse complement strand
TATGTATAATTATTAATAATTTTATCTATATCAATTAAACCATACCCTAGTTCTATTTTAATAGAGTAGATAGTTGCGAGTTAAATGACTTCAGAGTCATCACTATAACGACAATGACTATTTAATCGGAGCACTTAAAAACCTTTATCTTCTTACAACAATGGAAAGCTTCATCACCACCACCTTCTGAAAAACGATGTCGTTTCACGACTATTCTATCATCTTCCTACTTATACTTCTTCTGTTTCTCTCGCCGGCTATTTATTCCGTCGATTCTATCCCGTCAACGTTGGACGGTCCGTTTGTACCGGTTACAGTCTCTCTCGACACATCTCTCCGAGGAAAAGCCATCGATTTGCCCGATACCGATCCTCGCGTCCGCCGCCACGTCACTGGTTTCCATCCCGAGCAGATTTCTCTCTCTCTTTCCTCCGATCATCATTCAATCTGGGTTTCTTGGATCACAGGTTCATTTTTTTCAGCTTCCTTTATATCATTTCACTGAATATTAAGTCATTTGTAAATTGTAATCCTCTCTTGTTTTTTTTATCACTACTCTCTTCAAGAAATGAATAATTATGTAATAAATGCTAACTCTGACATAAGAGGAAGAATCTTTACTATAAGTTACTATAACCAACTCTTTTTAGTTTACTTCAATTGAAAGTTAAGGATCTGTTAAAGGGTGACACACTGACACTGATGAAGATAACTAGATAGGTTTTGTTAGCCATGGGCATTCAGATATTTAGTTCGGGATTGAGTCGGTACTTGGAGTCAAAGCCCCATTCGATATTTTTTTCAATTTTGGTCTGATTTTGGTACGGTACCTTTCGAGTTCGGGTCTGTTATAGTAGAGAAGTGGAAAACCGATAAAGTATCCAATACATTTCGATTCGGTTCGGTGTGTTCAGTTCCCAAATGTAACAAAAAAAACCCTGAACGTGTGCTCATTTCGATATAAATTTGGTATGCAAATGTAACAAAGAAACCGAAAGTACTCATTAAATATAATTTTGGTACTTAAGTACTCATTACAATATAAATATAAATATGGTACTCAAATCTAGTAACCAAAAACCAAAAAAAAAAAATCATACAACAATAGTTTGTTGGTTTATTTCGGGTTATCCGTTTGGATTCAGTAGCGGTTCTTCGGATTTAAGAGTTTAAGATCCAATTAGACTTTTTATTGATTCGGTACTGCTTATTTCAATTCGGTACCACTTATTTGGATTCGGTACCGCTTATTTCGATTCGGTACTTCTGTACCAAATTTTTTGTCCAGGGCGAGGTTCTGTTATAATTCGAGTATATTTTGGTTTTGAAAGGTGAATTCCAAATCGGCAAGAACGTGAAGCCATTAGATCCGACAAGTATAAACAGTATTGTCCAGTTCGGGACCTTGAGACACTCACTGAATCATGAAGCTAAAGGACATTCACTTGTTTATAGTCAACTTTATCCATTTGATGGTCTCCTCAACTATACTTCCGGAATCATACACCATGTTCTCATTACAGGTTCATCCTTTTCTTAATCGGTTCTTGATAACAGATTGATGTTTGTTAATCGATTCTTGATAACAGATTAATGTTTTGAATGCAGGTTTGAAACCAAGTACAGTCTATTACTATCGATGTGGAGATCCTTCAAGACAAGCTATGAGTAAGATACACCATTTCAAAACAATGCCAATCTCTAACCCTCGGAGTTATCCTAATCGAATCGCAGTTGTTGGTGATCTTGGTCTTACTCATAACACAACAGATACAATTAGTCATTTGATTCATAATTCTCCGGATCTGGTCTTATTAATCGGTGATGTAAGCTACGCAAACTTGTATCTAACGAACGGGACTAGCTCCGATTGCTATTCTTGTTCTTTCTCAGAGACGCCAATACACGAGACGTATCAGCCACGTTGGGATTATTGGGGTAGGTTTATGGAGAATCTGACTTCTAAAGTTCCTTTGATGGTGATTGAAGGGAATCATGAGATTGAAAAGCAAGCAGAGGACAAGACGTTTGAAGCTTATAGTTCAAGATTTGCTTTTCCTTTTAAAGAAAGTGGCTCTTCTTCTACGCTTTATTATTCTTTTAACGCTGGTGGGATTCATTTTGTCATGCTTGGTGCCTACATTGCTTATGACAAATCAGGTTTGATAAAACTCTTGACCTCATCGACATGTTTTGTTACCCGGACCATCTCTTGTAAGGATTTTGTCTATGGGTAGGCGTTTAGGATATCCATTCAAGTTATGGTAGAATCCGTTCGAGTTCGGATGGGATCCATATGAGTTTTGGAGTGGGCTTAGATGATCCGTTAGGTTATTTTTCCGGTACGAGTTCGGTTTGAATCCTTCCGGATTTGGCTGAACTGAAATATGTTCGGATCATTCCGAGTTCGGGTATTTTCAACCCAAAATACCAAAAAAATATTACAAATACTAATAAACCGGAAAATTTAAACTATTTTCATTATAAATATCATTAAAAATGCCAAAAAAATAAATAAAATGAGAATAAATATATTAAATAAAATGGTTAATATTAAACATTAAAAATCTATCAAATATTTAAAGATAATAATAAATAAATAGGTTTAGGTTCAAATATTTCATGTATTACTTCGGATCTCAGATTTGGCTCAGGTTTAACCCATATCAGACATAGCACTCATGTAGAATCTATTCTGATGTTTCCATATTTTAATTCGGATTCATGTTGATATTGTTCGAGTCTGATTCATATATTTTGGTAAGCCATAATTTTGTCATTGTGATTTCAGCTGAACAGTATGAGTGGCTAAAGAAAGATTTAGCTAAAGTCGATAGATCAGTAACTCCATGGTTAGTAGCTTCTTGGCATCCACCTTGGTATAGTTCTTATACAGCTCATTACAGAGAAGCTGAATGTATGAAAGAAGCTTTGGAAGAGTTACTTTACTCTTACGCCACTGACATTGTCTTCAACGGACACGTAAGATCCGAAACAGAACACTGTTTGATTTGATAATGTGACTGACAGTGTGAGAACATTTTATCAGGTTCATGCTTATGAAAGATCAAACAGAGTTTACAATTACGAACTAGACCCATGTGGTCCGGTTTACATTGTGGTTGGTGATGGAGGTAACCGTGAAAAGATGGCGATTGAGCATGCTGATGAACCTGGTAAATGTCCTGACCCGTTAACCACGGTGGATCCATTCATGGGTCGATTTTGCGGTTCGAACTTCACAGCGTCTGGTACGTTTTGTTGGGATCAGCAACCTGATTATAGTGCTTTAAGAGAAAGCAGCTTTGGCCATGGAATCCTTGAGGTAATTGGTTTGATCACATCTCTTAAACGTACTAGAACATCTAATTAGCCTAACCGAACCAATTTGTCCGAACTGAATAGGAATTTTCGGTTTTAGGTTCGGTTTCAATCGATAACCTAACCGATCGGAAGCAAAAAAATGAAATTGGTTCGGTTGTCGGTTCGACCTTTTAACTGAATTTGTTATTCTGATAAAAAATCGAAATTAAACAAAAATCAAACCAAATTAAATAAAAATAAAACCAGTTTAATTTTTTTAAACTAAATTACCCTAATTAACCAAAAATTACCGAACATTTAACCCAGAATTATCCAAATTGCTTAAATTGATCCGAAATTATCCAAAATTATCTGGTAAATCGAAGGGTAATTACCCAAAATCGAACCGTTTTCTGTTTCGATTAGTTACCATGAAATTCTTGTAAACCGAACTAATTAATATAGACCGAGGTAATCAATTAACCGAACTAACCGAACCAAATGAACCGATCTATTCGAAATCAGGCCTTCTAATTAAAAGATTAATTGCTACGCAGATGAAGAACGAGACATGGGCTCTATGGACATGGTATCGGAATCAAGATTCAGAGAGTCAAGTCGGAGATCAGATTTACATTGTGAGACAACCTAATCTCTGTCCACGTCATAACCGTCTTGTTAGCCATAGCTAAGCTCGAGAGCTAAAACAAAATAACGTCTTCATCTAATAAAAAACTTTGATGCAACAACAAATCAACAATGGAGTTTTTTTTCCAAGAAAATAAAAACAAAAATGTTCATAGGAAACAAAAGTATCTAAAAGATCTCAAGGAATTCAAGGACGAAGCCACTGCAAACAGGACAATGACCTTTCTGAGCCATAAGCTCTTTAGAACAGAGCTTACAAAACGTATGAGCACAAGGAGATGAAGACGCACCTTTGATTTTGACATCACAGACAGAGCAATTAAGCTCTCCTTCTCCTCCTCCATCTTCGTCTTCTTCATACTCTTCATCTTCTTCATCTTCATAATACTCTTCATCATCATCCATAGCATATGCTGATCCTGTTAATCCCATTTGTCGATCTGTCTCTCCCAATAGATCAAAAAGCGACATAGTTTGTTTCGGTGCTTCTGTCGATGTCGTCTCTTCTACTTCTCTTGAATCATCCTCCTCGTTTTCTTCGTCATCTTCTTCTTCTTCATCGCTTGTTTCATTACCTGCAGCTTCTGCAGTCTCTTGCGCAGCTATAGCTTCTCTCGCCGACATTTGTCTCTCTTCAACAAACGTAACAACCGGAGGACGACGTCTACTATCTTCTTCTCCATCTCCTTGATTAACAGAATCACGTCGTGATAACTGCGGCTTAAAACTCCTAGACGGTGGTCCATCTCCAGGAATGTTAACATCCGCCACTTCCGGGTTCTTAGTCGACCCCATACGCATCGAAGATCCGCGAGTGAACATACCTCCACGTGGATCAGATCTCGGAATTCCAGAGTGTGGTCGGAAAGTTACTCCACGTTGTTTGGGAGTAGGGATAAGAATATCCGACGTTGGAATAGGAAGAGACGAAGTCCAAGCAGAACCTGATCGTTTAAGACGGAGTTTCTCACGGAAGATTTGCCACGTGGTTCGATCTTTTTGTCCTTCTTGTGCGTATTCTTCCCGTATGATATCGAAAAGTGTTTGTGTTGTTACAATAGCTTTTTGCGGTGGCGATGGTGGAGGTTGTGGTAAAATTGGTTCTCCGCCGAGTACAGCGTCTAAAGTTAATCCGGCTAATGAGTTACTACGGCTCTTTAACGCCGACATTTAACTCCAAGCCGTTTTCCACCACCTTTCTCCGTCATCAGAACGGCAAAAATGAAATAACTAATTAGAAATAAAAACGAATTGTTTCTTCCTTATAAACTGATGGAAATGTTACCTCTTGCATCGAGTTTAGAGAGTGTTGAACATTGTTTTTGCATATGTAGAAAAAAATTTGTAATGTTCTTGAGATTGTCTTTGGACTTTAAACTTTTTGGTAAAAAAAAAAATTGGCCTCTGTTTTTGAGTCTCTTACCTTCCTTAAATTGAAAGAAATTTTGTGGGCATGAAGTGTTTGTGGGATGGAGACAAAAGAGTGAGGAAGAATGGGTCTTGTGGTAAAGAAGAAAGAGCTAAATTAAGTATGTTTACCTATGATCAACGTGCATGTTTGTGACGAACATAACTTGGAAAAAAAAAATTGAAATTGAATAGCCTCTTGTTATATGCCATATTAGGGTGGGCCATATTATTTGGTTTTGATGGATCCAAAACCAATCGACCCAAAATAAAAGGTACTAAACCGAATAGAAATATACAAAATAATTGAACGGATATTAATTTCTATAAGCGAAGAACCGAAATCGAATTGATACAAATCAAGAATCAACGGGTATTCGGTTTACTTGAAATAAAATGAAATAGTAATATTATATTTATTACTAACTAAACTAAAATTTGTTAAATTTAGATCAATATTTTAATTTTTTGTATAGATTTTTCTGTTATTTTTGGGTATTTTGGAATGTTTTTTGGTTAGTTTGAATAAAAGGTAAACAAAATAAATTGAATACAGAGAAATAGGTTATAAGAAATTGTAGTTCAAATTTCTAAAACCATTCAATACGAGTTGAAATACTTAAACGGTTAATAAAATTTTAGGCTTAAATATATGAACCCAACATCTACCGTACCGAATCTGAACTCATTATCCAAATGCCCATGCTTATGTCACACAACAAAGTTTAGTATGGAATCAAGTGAGTAAAACGGTAGATAAATCTTTTAGTATTGAGATAAATAGACAAACAGTCAATATGTCCGAGTGGTTAAGGAGACAGACTTGAAATCTGTTGGGCTTCGCCCGCGCAGGTTCGAACCCTGCTGTTGACGAATTCTTTTTAATTTTTCTCAATCAAACAGAAGAAAAATACAACCAGTTTAACATTTTTGGAGAAGACACATTACATACAATGATGTTGTCATGTTGGTGAATCATGTCCTTCTCCTAGTAGAATAGTTGAATAGTTTTTTTTTTTTTTGTTAGCAGAATGGAAACAAAGCTACTCTACGTCTGAAACAGGTCCGGGGCCCCAGAGCCGACAAAATCTATCCCCTGTGTACTCCTACGAGCCATCCTTGCCAAACCGTCGGCGATCGTGTTATGAAGTCGAGAAACCCAGGTGAAGCTGATTCGCGTGAACAATCGCTTCCGTCTCTCCAGTTCCTCCAGCCTGATGGAAAACCTCGGCCAAGCTTCCGGTTTCTCAATCATCTCCAGCACTTCGGTGCTATCAGTCATGAAGGCCACACACATGCGGCCCTGGTCAAGCATGACCTCCATCGCCCACATAAGTGCTTCGAGTTCCGTGTGTAGTGGGGTTGGCTGTTGCGTTATGCTCTTAGCTCCCCTTAGTCCCTCATCTCCGCCGCCGTCATTGCAGATCCATCCAATCCCCGCCCAGACGTCCTGCTTTTCCCATGAGCCATCTGTGTAACACACATACCTCAACTCGTCCACCCCACTGGAGGTCCCTGCTTCGCATGTTACCGCCGTGAGCCTCTTGGCCTCCCTCCATTCCTCTGCGTAGTCAAACGCCTGTGTAACTATCCACCGAGGATCTGGTTTCTTATTTGAGTAGATTTTGCCGTTTCGACTCTTCCATATGTACCAGCAGAGCCAAGGAAAGATGCTCCCATCAAAGNACCCCACTGGAGGTCCCTGCTTCGCATGTTACCGCCGTGAGCATCTTGGCCTCCCTCCATTCCTCTGCGTAGTCAAACGCCTGTGTAACTATCCACCGAGGATCTGGTTTCTTATCTGAGTAGATTTTGCCGTTTCGACTCTTCCATATGTACCAGCACAGCCAAGGAAAGATGCTCTCATCAAAGTCCTTTGGTATCCTCCAGAATAAANAGAATAGGTGGTCCATGTTGTAAAATAAAGCGTCACTCATTTGTCCCCGACGATTCATCGGGACGTGCGCCAGAGCCCAAGCTTGTCGGGCCGGTGGGCACTCGAACAGAACGTGGTTTACGTCCTCTCTAGCCGCTCCACAAAGCTGACAATGCTCCTCACATTTGATTCCCCTAGTTCGTAACTCTGCACTCACAGCAATGCTCCCCGTCAAAGCCTGCCAAAGGAAATGTTTCAGCTTTGGAGGGCATTGCAATTTCCAGACGAAAGCCAACAGCGCATTGATGTTGGGCCCGAATCTCCGGTCTCTGTCCTTATCCAGATACTTTCTGCATACCTCATATCCCGATTTGACCGTATACTTTCCAGACTTTGTGAAATGCCAGATATTTATATCCGGCCGTTGATGGGCGGACGGGGTGATGTGCCGTACTGCCTCCAGTTCCTCCTCGTCCAAAAAGGCCGACAATAGTGGAAAGTTCCACGTTGAAGTTCCCGTATTAACCAGATGATTAACGCGGAGCGAAGCATACAGGATAGATCCATTGCTCCGTGCGGACCTCGGGCATTCGGTTGGGATCCAGGGGTCATTCCATACGGATATAGAATGCCCCGAACCCACCCGCTTAATAAGCCCTAAATCAACCAGAGGTCACGCTGAGATGATACTCCGCCATCCGTACGATGGAGACGTGTACCGATGCGTACTCAAAGGATTTCCGTCCTTGAAATACCTGCCCCTGAAAACCCTAGCAAAAAGTGAGTCGGGGGTCTCCAGAAGTCTCCATAACTGTTTTGCCAGCAGGGCTGTGTTAAAATGTTCCAAATCTCTGAAGTCCATGCCCCCTTCCTCTTTCGGATCACACATCTTTTTCCAACTCCTCCAGNTGAAAACCCTAGCAAAAAGTGAGTCGGGGGTCTCCAGAAGTCACCATAACTGTTTTGCCAGCAGGGCTGTGTTAAAATGTTCCAAATCTCTGAAGCCCATGCCCCCTTCCTCTTTCGGATCACACATCCTTTTCCAACTCCTCCAANGGATCACACATCTTTTTCCAACTCCTCCAGCAGATTCCGTTTTTTCCTCCTTCCCCACTCCACCAGAACTGTGTAATCGCGCCCGTAAGCTTTTTTAGCACGGTCTTGGGGAGCCGAAAGCATGTCATCACATAAGTCGGTAATGCGGTAGCCACTGACTTCACCAATAACTCCCGTCCGCCCTTCGAAAGAAACCTGGCTGACCAGCTATCGATCCGTGTCCGCATCCGGTCCTGGATATACGCAAAAATCTGTGTTTTCGCGCCCCCCAAGCTCTCAGGGATCCCGAGGTAGGTTCCCATCCCTCCTTCTGCGTCAACACCCATCACCCCTTTAATCTCCGTCCGGTTATGCCCTTGTATCCCATGACCAAATTGAATGGACGATTTCGCGAGGTTAATACGCTGACCAGAGGCTCCCTCATACTCTGCTAGGATCATTTTCAAGACCCCGCACTCAGCCGCCGTTGCTTTACAGAAAAAAAGACTGTCGTCTGCAAATAGCAGATGGGTAATGGCAGGACTATCCCGTGCCACTCTCACCCCGGTAATCTTTTTCTGTCGTTCTGCTTCCCGGAGATTTGCCACCAGTACCTCCGTACAAAGAATGAAGAGGTATGGCGAAAGAGGGTCTCCCTGTCGTACGCCTCTCTCCGGAACTATCTCTCCTTTTGGCGTCCCGTTGAGGAGGATCTTATAACTGACCGTCGAGATGCAAATATGGATCCAATGTATCCATGTCTCCCCAAAACCCATTTTCCGAAGGACTCCTTCNGCTTCCCGGATGTTTGCCACCAATACCTCCGTACAAAGAATGAAGAGGTATGGCGAAAGAGGGTCTCCCTGTCGTAGGCCTCTCTCCGGAACTATANTACAAAGAATGAAGAGGTATGGCGAAAGAGGGTCTCCCTGTCGTACGCCTCTCTCCGGAACTATCTCTCCTTTTGGCGTCCCGTTGAGGAGGATCTTATAACTGACCGTCGAGATGCAAATATGGATCCAATGTATCCATGTCTCCCCAAAACCCATTTTCCGAAGGACTCCTTCCAGGAAAATCCATTCCAATCTATCATATGCCTTACTCATGTCTGTCTTCAGCGCCATGAACTTTCTACTGCACGACCTATTCGTTCGTAGGCCATGGAACATCTCCTGGGCGATAAGGATGTTATCCGAGATCAGGCGTCCAGGGACAAATGCAGATTGAGTCTCCGAGATGAGTCCCGGCAAAATTTCCTTCAGTCTTTGACATAAGACCTTAGAGATAACTTTGTATCCTACGTTACAAAGACTTATCGGCCTCAGTTCAGCCATAGCTGTCGGTCTTTCCTTCTTTGGGATGAGGCAAATATTTGTGGCATTCAACCTCTCGTCCAACTCTCCGGAAGCAAAAAAACCACTTACTAGTCCCACGAGGTCCCTCTTCACTATTTGCCAATATTTTTGGTAGAATAGTGCCGTCATGCCATCCGGCCCCGGGGCTTTTTCCGGGTGCATCAGAAACAGTGCCGTCCTCACTTCCTCCTCAGTGATTGGTCTTAGCAGAATTCCATTCATTTCCTCTGTCACTATTTCCTTGACATTCCTTACAGCTTCCTCGACTCCCGAGGGTTCCGTCGATTTGAACATCTCTTCAAAGTACGACGTGGCCACCTCTTCTATGGCCTCGTCCGTTTCCACCCATTGTCCCGTTCTTGAGAAAAGACCTGATATCCTGTTCCTGGCTCTCCGTTGTTTGGTTAAAGCATGGAAATACTTGGAATTTTGGTCTCCCTCCCGTAGCCATAGATTGTGACTCTTTTGCTTCCAAAATAATTCCTCGTCTCTGTATGCTGCCGCCACCTACTTCGAGATCTCCCTTAGCCGTTCGCGGGAACAGAGCACATCCGTTTGTGCCTTGTCCAGTTCTCCCTGGAGGTCCTTAATGTGTTTCCTTTCCTTTTCAGAGTTCTTTTTGCGCCATCTGGAGATCCTTGTACGACATCTCTCAACTTTGTCCATAAAATCCTCGTTTTCCCCTCGCTCCGTCCATCCTTTCCGGATGGTCTGCACCAGCCCCTCTTTTCCCAGCCAGGTCTTATCAAATCTGAAAGATCGTCGACCCCCAAACTTCTTTGTCCGAAGCACGGCTAAAAGTGGCCTATGATCCGAGCCCACCATATTTAGATACTCTGCAAAGGAAGCAGCATATAGATCATGGAAATCCGGACTCGCCATGGCTCGGTCCAGTCTGCATTGGACCACACCACCTGACCTGTTGCCCCGCCATGACATTTCATTCCCTATGCATGGGAAGTCAGAGAGGCCGAGAGCATTTATTAGATCATTAAATGCGGCAAAAGAGGCTTGTGTCCTTTGTTTTCCCCCTTTTT
>OVAU01003850.1:0-10663 GCA_900406315.1 Biscutella laevigata subsp. laevigata | reverse complement strand
ACTTCCAATTGATGAACTTACGCAAGATGAACTTCCAGACAGCACAACTAGTAAAAAACTTCAGCAAGATTCTTCGAGATTTACCCGAGAAAGGTTCAGATCCGGTAGAAGGAAGCTTACCAAACGGAGATGAAAGCTTCACCGGAAAAGAGAGTTTAGACCAACGGAGACAAACACCAGGTGGACGTAGAGGCAGAACCACCGCGTCGGGGTCTGGATCTGGGTCTTCCGAGTCAAGTTCCGGGGGGGAGGTTCCGGTCGGAGAGGTGGGAGAACCCTCGGCGGAGGTGGTGGTCGATAAGGATGAAATAGGTGAGTTAGAGATTTTTGGTGGGTTTGGTGGTGGTTTTGGGGGAGATCGCGGAGGAGGGGAGGCAAAGGGAGGCTTACGGCGAGGCATGGTCGGAGAAACGGCGACCGGCGTGAAGTCCGGCCGTTTGCGGCGCTGTTTGCGATGAGACCTAATCGCCCGACAAATCGCCTAAGTCTCGCGCGTAGCCGAGCGCGTGTCAGATTCCTCTTCTGTATCCCAAATATCTATTTACGAGAGCGACGACCATTAGAAATCGTATTTTAGGAGCGAAACATATGGAGAAGAAGGAAGAAGAGAGGAGCTANCGATTTACATTCGGATCTGAAATGGATCTTTTATTGAAGATCTGAAATGGATCTTTTATTGAAGATCTGAAACCCGAAAGAACCGAACCGAATCCGAACCGAAATCCGAAATCCAAATACAAACGACGTTATTTAAATAATATTTAAAAATCATTAAATTTTAAAACATAAATTATTTATTAAAAATTATTAAAAAGAAGAATTTATCTAAATTAGCTAAAATAATATTTAAAAATATGAGTCTTTATATTATCATATTTTTGTAATTTAAAATGTTAATATACATGTTAATTTCAAACTTCACTCGAAAGATATGTTAGATATAAAGTACTTTGCGAAAAAGTTATACCAAAAAAAAGAAATTCGAAGCTTAAAGTTACCACTTTGTATAATCTTGAAGAAGAATCAAACATCTCTACAACTACAAGTCNTCTTTTGCCACGTATCTCTTCAGATACGGTTCTAAAATTTCTCCTTTTAGAACCGTTTCTAACATTTTAATTTTTTTTTTGTTTTTTTTTTTTGGTTTAAGAACCCAACAAGATACCCTATACAATTGTTGATGGAGGTGCTCTTAGATATAAAGTACTTTGCGAAAAAGTTATACCAAAAAAAGAAATTCGAAGCTTAAAGTTACCACTTTGTATAATCTTGAAGAAGAATCAAACATCTCTACAACTACAAGTTGATGATGGCTCAAACTTATCCATAGATTCATGTCTCTACAAAAGCTTCAACCTCATACCCCTGAGAGAACGCATAAGAAAGAAAGAGCTCGATAGAAAGTGATGTCGAACCAAAATTCTGTTCAGTTGGATGTTCAAGAAAAGCATGTAATATATCTCCCTTAAACATAGCTTCATCATTATCTATATATATATATATGAATATGGCAAATGCAGGTGGTGATGGACAATGGTATAGTTAAAGTGACTATATCAAAACCAGATGGTTTTGTCACTGGAATCTCGTACCAAGGTGTCAACAATCTACTAGAAACTCACAACGAAGAATATAATCGAGGGTATGTAATCGAATGTCTCTAGCTATACAATATTATAGACCTATATACATAGATATTGGAGTATTGTGGGCCATCAAAACTCTTCTATATAGCATAGCCTGTGAACTTAACATAGTATTAGAACTTAATCCGTACAATCCAACCAGATCTATTATCGATTCGAACAAAAAATTTGTTCGAAATTCCGAGATTCATGGTTAGAAGAGCCATTCCGAGTGAACGTATTAGTAAATATTAACCCACATCAGAAGTTGGAAGGAATCTTAAGTATATAAAAGAAATGAGTTGTGAATTGGTTTTGAGTTGAAAACCATAAACTTAACAATAAACGTTGTTATTATCAAACTCAGGTATTGGGACCTTGTTTGGAGCGAAGAAGGGACTCCTGGAACCACAGGGACAGATGAGAGGTAAGTATGCATCGAGCAAACAAATAACAAATCAAGTCTTTATACAAGAGTACTTATTATAAATGCGGTTGAAGCAGGATCAAAGGCACACGTTTCGAAGTAGTAGTGGAAAATGAAGAACTGGTAGAGATTTCATTCACCAGGAAATGGGATTCTTCTCTCCAACACAAAATTGTTCCCATTAATGTCGACAAGAGGTATCTCGTTTATATATAAATATACATAGACAACATAAGAGTTTGATATGGATTTGTTAAACTCAGGTTCATAATGCGTAAAAATGTAACTGGAATCTACTCATACGCAATATTCGAGCATCTAGCTGAATGGCCTGCTTTTAACTTACCTCAGACAAGAATTGTCTACAAGCTTCGTAAAGACAAGTAAGCAATCTTCGAAAAAATCAAAATTTCCCCTTGAAACTGATATTATTTGGTATGTGCAGGTTTAGATATATGGCAATTGCTGATAACAGGCAGAGGAAAATGCCACTCCCAGAAGATAGAGAAGGTACAAGAGGAAGACCTTTAGCTTATCCTGAAGCTGTTCTTCTTGTTCATCCTGTTGAAGAAGAGTTTAAAGGAGAGGTTGATGACAAGTACCAGTATTCATGTGAGAACAAAGATCTAAAAGTTCACGGTTGGATCTCACAGAAACCGGATTTGGGTTTCTGGCAAATCATTCCTAGTAACGAGTTTAGATCAGGTGGATTGTTGAAACAGAATCTTACCTCTCATGTTGGTCCAATCAGTCTCGCTGTATGTTCTTTTCCTTTCTTCCTCCTAAACACAATCTACGTTACGATGTGTTTGCTTTACTTATAGTTTCTTGAAACAACAGATGTTTCTGAGTGCTCATTATGTTGGTGAAGACATGGTGATGAAAGTGAAAGCAGGAGAGTCATGGAAAAAAGTGTTTGGTCCTGTTTTTACTTACCTAAATTGTTTGCCTGACCAAACCTCTGATCCTCTTTGGCTATGGGAAGATGCTAAAAACCAGGTTTAATCTATTAACAACCTTCTACTTTTTCTGCAACTATACACAAAGAGATGAAATCTAACCTTGTAGAAACTGGTGTTTCATTAGATGTTGTTCCAAGTCCAAAGCTGGCCTTACAATTTTCCTGCTTCAGATGACTTTGCAGTGTCTGAAAAGCGTGGTTGCATCAGTGGTAGATTACTATTACGCGACAAGTAAGCCTAGTTTACTAGCATACATCATTTGCTCTAATCTTTTTTGTACTTATGTTTTTAAACTCTTCAGGTTCCTTAGTGAAGAACTTTTACCTGCAAATGGTGCTTTCGTAGGTTTAGCTCCTCCAGGAGAGGTTGGATCCTGGCAAATAGAATCTAAGGTGAGCCTAAGAACTGTAAATACGTGATGTCTTATTGAGTGATGAACTTATGCTTGCATCATCTATAGGGATATCAATTCTGGACAGAAGCAGATGCAGATGGTTATTTCACAATAAACAATATCAGAGAAGGTGAATATAATCTCAATGCGTATGTGACAGGATGGATTGGAGACTATCAATACCAAGAACTGATTAGCATCACTGCAGGTTCAATGCTTCTTAAAATTTGCATTATAATCAAGATTCTAGTGTATTACTCTGTGTCACATTCTGCATCACAATACCAGGCTGCGATATTGAGGTTAGCAGTCTCGTGTATGAACCGCCTCGAGATGGACCGACAGTTTGGGAAATAGGGATTCCTGACCGGTCTGCAGCTGAGTTCTTTGTTCCGGACCCAAATCCGAAATACATCAACAAACTATATGTTGGTCATCCAGATAGGTAATTTAGGAGTGCACGTTCATCCATTTGGTTTTTCGGTACGACTTTAGTTTGGAGTCGGGTTGGGGTTGGAGATCTGAAATACTGTTGGATCTTTTCGAGTTCGGTTCGGATTCACGTTTTTTCAACCAAAATACTAAAAAGTACTCAAAATTCTAATAACTAAACCCGAAAATCTTAACTATTTTAATTTAAAATGTCACAAAATATATAAAAAATACAAATTTGAGAATAAAACATGACAAATATATTAAATATCTAACATTAAACTTAAATTATAAATCAAATATAGAAAAGTTAATAACAAATTTTGAATATTTAGGCTTAGGTTCGAATCTTTACGGTATTACTTCGGATCTCGAGTTTGATTCAAGTTTTTACCCGAATCCGAAATAGCACAAATGTAGAATCCATTCAAGTTTTTCATATTTTGATTTGGGTTCGGGTTGGGGTTCGGATTTCGGATCCAAATGTTTTGCCCAACTCTAAGGTAATCAATGAGTGATAAACTAGTTCTCTATAAGAACAGTGAAGTGGAGACCTTAAGAATGTTTATATTGATGCAGGTTTAGACAATACGGGCTATGGGAAAGATACACAGAACTCTACCCCAAGGAAGATTTGGTATTCACAATTGGCGTCAGCGATTACAAGAAAGATTGGTTCTTTGCACACGTTACCAGAAAAATCGAAGATAACACTTATCAGAAAACGACATGGCAAATCAAGTTTAAGCTCGAGGAGGTGCAAGAAAACAACACATACAAACTCAGGATCGCATTAGCAACTGCAAGTGTAGCAGAATTACAAGTGAGAGTGAATGAGAACGATAATGAGAAACCACTTTTCACTACAGGTGTAATCGGACATGATAACACGATTGCAAGACATGGAATACATGGAATCTATAGGCTTTATAATCTGGATGTATCAAGTGAGAAGCTTGTTCAAGGAGATAATAGTTTGTTCTTGACACAAGCAATGGCTAATGTTGGAGCTTTTAATGGTCTTAATGGTGTCATGTATGACTATATTCGACTCGAAGGACCTTGTTTAGATTCAAACTTTCACTAAGTTGCTTCATAATCTCATTATCTTAATACGACGCAGTTTGTCTTTTACGGGTTTACTAATAAAGTTAACATTTAAAGGGCTTTGTGTGGGGCCTTACTTTGACTTTTTAACATCTCAAGGCTAAATACGTCATTTACTTGCCCGATCTATCGCTGGCTATATAAATAGCTTCCTGCAAAATCTAGGGTATAAAACCCCCAAAGTTTTTCTCCGCGCAAAGAGACAAATCCTTCGCAAGCGACCAACGGGAGCTCCTTCGTTTACCCTCCGTCTCTCTTCTAACGTCGCCGGCGATTGGTATAACGATTATTTCTCTCATAATCGTTTCCTTTTGAGGTCTTGGATTCGTTTAGTTGTGTTGAAACGTTCAGATTCTTGATTTATTATTAGTTGCCAATTTGATTCGATGATGCTGTTCGAATTTCTACCGGCAGATCGTTGGGAAGTAGAATATGGCGACTTTTGAGCTATACAGGAGATCGACGATCGGGATGTGTTTGACGGAGACTCTGGACGAGATGGTTCTGAGTGGTACGCTTAGCCCTGAGCTAGCCATCCAAGTTCTTGTTCAATTCGACAAGGTTTCCTTTAGCTCATATTTGACTGATCTTGGCATCTTTGTTTATTTCTGTGGTTTTTTGTCTTTTTGATATCTGTGTTCTTGTAGTCCATGACTGAAGCTCTGGAGACTCAAGTGAAGACCAAGATGACCATAAAGGTGATCTTGAGGATTGTTGCACTTTCAATCCTTTTTGTTTACCTTGGATCGTAGTCAATAGAAGAAAATATCCGCTTGCTGTTCGTGACTGTTCTATATCTGTATATACTTTTACCTGTAGGAAAGATGTTAATAGTTCCAAAATATCTTGTTCTAGTTTGTTTGTTTTCGTTTCACAGTTTTAGAGTCTCTTAGCGTTTGAGCTTTATTCATCTCTCTGGTAAGTTGTTACCTCAAGTAATAGTTTCTGCTGCCTCTAACAGTGTAGATTTTCTTCGGTCTCGTATGTTTAATTTGGGCGGCCTTAAATTATTTCTTAGTTAAAAAGTTCAACTTGATGTTAGGCTGTATGGATTCAGTTATCTTCATGAGACCTGATAATTAGGTGCTCACATCTGTTACCTCAGCTAATACTAACAATGCCATGATTTCTATCAAGCTTAGAGTTTCTTTTGACGTCATATGAATAATAGGTCGAAGCGTATTTCTTAGAGAAAAAAAAGAATTTAACTTGAGATTAAGGTGTATGGATTAGGTTATATGGCTCATAATCAGAAGCTTACATAGTTACATTTGGGTTCGAAGATGGCTCTTTCTCATCATATTACCCCCATACTTGTCTGGATATTCCAAGTTCTTCTGGAAGCTGACCGATCAACTTATCAGAACGCAGGGATATCTGTTATTCCAATTGTTTTTTTGTGTTCTTCACTAATCTGGATAAGTCTTATCTTAACATTTGTGGTAGTGTTCTTCTGACACACTAACCACTGCTACTAATTTTGCTTGTAAAACACTGCTTTTATCACACTGAAAAGCAAATGTGGTGTATAACCAAGTCATGGATTTATTCTTTGACCGGAAGACACTTATTCTCATATCTAAGTCTTAAGATAATAGAACACTTTGGTAGATGAAACTTAAACTCGTTTATTGTTTTTGGTACAGGGGCATTTGCACACTTACAGGTTCTGTGACAACGTGTGGACATTCATATTACAGGACGCAATGTTCAAGAATGAAGATCGTCAAGAGAATGTGAGTCGGGTGAAGATAGTTGCATGTGATTCTAAGCTGCTCACACAGTGAGATGTAAATTCTCAACTGAGAATACGCACTTCCACTCTCTCTTTGTAATAGATTTTGAGTATTTTTTTGTAAACTCAACACTTGCAATATGTTGAGTTCTATCTGCAGCCATCAATTTAGCCTATATGTAAATTCTCAGCCCGAGGACATATGGGACATTCAGTTGCTATGAGAATGTTATTAAACCTCTTTTTTTAGATCAACCTTGATTATGTCATTTATGACTTCCGAAATTCATACTGCACATAGTATACTGGAGTTGGACCAATTATACTGCTAAGTACGGGGATTTCTGATTCAAGTAGATATTAGAAAACATTACTCGACATTGGAGATGAATTTATTGTCAATTGATTTTGAATTGAAAACCCATAAACTTAATATGGTATATCAGACTGTTCCATTATTGTTGTAAATCAAAATTGATTTATTACTTTTTATCTGAATTTCCGATATCTATGATCAAAAAAGTTAATATTTCGAGGGATCTATTAGAGAATATTATCACACATAAAGGAAGTTTGAGAAAATATGAATAATATATAAGGAATATGAATCAATCTATTTATTATCAATTGATTTTAAGTTCGAAGTCTAACGATAGATTCGAAGCAGAGGAAACACCTCAAAATTGACTAAAATATGAACTTCCCCAAAAAAATAAATCAACGGATGTAAGAACAATCTACTAAAATAAAAAACAACACAAAATCGGTGGTTACTATCTAACCCCAAAAACTAAACCGATAAAATGTTATGGTCATTGTATTGTGTAAAATTGTTTATTTATTTATTTACAGTAATCAGTGACAGGAAAAAAGAATAATAAAGACATTCACGAGTTTCGAGGGGGAAGAAAAAACAAGTGAGCCGAAAAAGATGATGGAACGGGCCAAAAGGTAATTAGGTAAATCCAGTGAGTGGAGTCGTCGGGTCGTCTCGGAAGTGCGGCGATTTACCTTACCTCAAGTCACCGTTTTACCATCCCTCCGACCATCTCCCCCTCCTCTCTCTCTCTCTCTCTCTCTTTATTGCACCCACTTTTCTCCATGTTACCAATTTTCTTCCTCTCGTGCTCTTTAGGTTAGGGTTAGGGTTTTTTTCTCCATATCTTAGCTTCATTAACCGCTTCCGATGTTTGGTCATCATTCCCAACCGGTGATTATCACCGACCAGATTGGTAACGCCTCTACTGAAGACCATGTCTCTGCCTCCGCAACTTCCTCTCACATTCCTTACGACGATATGGACGAAATCCCCCATCCTGACTCCATCTATGCACACGATCATGCCTCCGATTTGATTCCCGATGGCTCTCAATTGGTTGCTCACACATCCGAGGGATCTGAATTACTAGCTTCTCGTCACACGGAGAGCGCGAACCAGCTAACGATATCGTTTCGAGGACAAGTTTACGTTTTCGACTCTGTTGGACCTGACAAGGTAATTCTGGTTTGTCTCTTTTGTATTTTCTGGAGTTTGATTATTGTTGGGCATGGTGGAATCTTGAGCTTCAGGTAGTCTTACGGAAATTTTGGTAATTGATTTCACAGGTCGATGCAGTGTTGTCGCTATTGGGTGGTTCTACTGAGCTCTCTTCTGGGCCACAGGTGATGGAACTAGCTCAGCAGAATCATATGGTAGCTTTCTTTATTTCTGTTCAAATTCTGTGCAATGGCCACTTTGTTTATTTGTTTGTCTCGGTTACATCGTCGTCATTTTGGTGTTCTTTTTAGCCTGTTGTAGAATACCAGAACCGATGTATTCTTCATCAACGGGCACAATCCTTGGATAGGTTTCGAAAGAAGAGGAATGCTAGATGTTTCGAGAAGAAAGTAAGATATGGTGTTCGCCAAGAAGTGGCCTTAAGGTTAGGAAATTTGTTCTCTTTTGCCATTAATTTTCATTTTAGATTGACCAAATTATGCCCAAAGCTGTTATAATCCCACATTGGGTGAGTAGAAAAGCTTGACCATTTTTATGCCCTAGGTTCACTATCAGTATTGAACTAGCTTTTGTTGTAAGTGTGGTCTTTACAAAATCCTCGAAAACTCTACTAGTATATGCATATATTATGATCTTGTATCGCTAAGCTGGAAAATTTCTTCTTCTTTTCGTTATTCTCTGGTTTATTTAATACTTCCTCACCTTTGTATATATGCCACGGATACAAAGGAAACCCGTTTATATTCAGATACTTTTCTTATATTTTCTACAAGAAGTTAAGTGACCATGTAGATGTAGATTCTTATGTCCAGACTTAGGCTTCAGAGTCCATGACTTGCTGTAATATATAAGAATATTTTGGTAGTTGAGCAAGATACAACTGAGTTGTGGTTAGTGCGGTAGTGAGCATTTACCGGGAGTCATCTACATATCTGTTTCCTCCACAAGAGATAGGATTTGTCAACTTTTGTACAACTCTAACCTTTTTCTAGTCTTTACCAGAATGGCACGTAATAAAGGTCAGTTCACATCTTCAAAGATGACGGATGGGGCTTATAACTCAGGCACAGATCAAGATTCTGCTCAAGATGATTGCCAACCAGAAATATCGTGCGTTAACTGCTTTCTGCAATATCTGATCTCCGCTAGTTTGAGAATTCTTGTATTGCTCTTACTTAAAACCTTAGTGTGTCTTACGTAGGTGTACTCATTGCGGCATTAGTTCCAAATGTACACCAATGATGCGACGTGGTCCTACAGGCCCCAGAACTCTCTGCAATGCCTGTGGACTTTTTTGGGCGAACAGGGTGCGTATGAATCTCTCCACAAAGTGATACATAAAATACATCACCTCCTCACTGGTATGATCAATGTGTTTTGACGTTTTAAAACTGTTTGATTTCTTGTAGGGTACATTGAGAGATCTCTTAAAGAAGAATGATTATCAATTGTCTATAACAAAACCTGTAAGCTCTTATAATTTTGCTCCCTTTGAGTTTACACTTAAAGGGCAAAAGCTTCATGCATTGCATTTTGCTTAATGTAGGGAGAGGTTGGGAATGATGTCGAAGGTAACAACAGCTCAAACTCTGAACCTGCAACTGTTGAAGAACAGACTGCATTAGATTCTCTTGTTAATGGTGATAAATCTAATCTTATAAGTAATCACTAAATACTCTGATAAGAATCAGAAGATAGAAAATCCTTGTAGAATCAGATTGTCTTCTCTATGGATTTATAATTCTCACTGTCACATGTAATATAGGAAACCATAACCGAACCTCAAAATCAGATACCATGAGATGTTTTTGGTTTCAGAGTTTGAGAATCTGAATAGTGTTTGTAACCATACCAAATGAAGACTATGTAAACCATACCAAATGAAGACTATGTAGGTGTGGTTAGTGAGAAGAAAAGCATGTTAATGGGACTATCTCTCCTAGAAGAACAAATATTTTACAGATACTTTATAAAACTGATTTAATTCAAAATCGAAAACAGATTTGAACATATAATTTACAAAATCTTAGAATTACATGAAAATGGTTTTTTTTTCCAACTTAATTATTTTACCGACATTATTAATGTCCATTTTACTTTTGATTATCCTGTTTTAATTACTCTAATGCTCAAGTATTTAAGATTTGACACAGATTAATAAATTATTAGTTTTATTATATTTTCAAAACTAAAAACATCTTTACTCACTTATATAACCACAAAATTATCAAATAAAAGTCAAACAACAGAATATAAATAATTATAAAATTGGAAAACTAATTAGTTCTGCACTAGAAGTTGGAAAATATATTTTAAATTGAAACCATTTTTTTTTATTTTTAAAAAATGGATAATTCATGTTAGAACTCAACCTAAATACAATAATAAGAAGTGTTGGGTTACCAATCTCTTATAGTATTATTTCAGATTCACTTAAAAGATTATAACCTTTAAATCAGTAAAATATTACATGATATACCATT
>OVAU01003848.1:0-10666 GCA_900406315.1 Biscutella laevigata subsp. laevigata | reverse complement strand
GGACGGGATAGGACGGGACGGGAAATGTGCCCACCCCTAGCCACCCTGTTGCTCACGGTATCTCCAAACACAGAAAACGGCACGACGTCCGATATTCATTGTGAGTGATAGCGTAAAAGCCCAAAAAAGGCCCAATATAACTTGCAGCTTCGAAAAGCCAACAAGAAAACGCGCGTCGTTTTAAGTGAATAGCAACGACGCGGTGTGTAGTCGTAATCAGCGAATGGTTTTGGTAGAAAGAGGATAAGATCACGTGATTGAAACCCATCTTCTTACTCTTTCATCTTCTTCCTCCAGTTGGATCATAGAAAAGACGACTCATTCCTTTCCCAATCACTCTGTTTTCTTCTGATTTCTAATTATTATTTCCATTTTTTTCTTTTGATTTTCCTCTTTCGACCGTTCACAGAAGTTACAGTAATTCGATAAAGACAAAAACCCAAATTTGTTTTTTCTTTTGGACAATTTAATTTTAGTTTTTGGCTGGAAGTATCTATTTGGATCCGTCGTTTTTAATCCTTGGCCACGCGCCGAGTTCGCAGTTTATCGAAAGCTATGATTTAGGGAGGAGGATCTACAAACAAACAAAATCCTACTTGGCTTCTATATTTTACTATTATTACATTTTCGTGTTTAAATTTTTATTTTTGGGACACGGACAGGGAGGTTAATATCAAACTCCAGATTAAGTGGGGTGTGTTGATGGAAACATCTTCGGGGTAAGCTTCGTTTTCCCTTTCTTTTACGGGTTTTTCTGGGTTCTGGGAATTTCTTAATTTTTTTCATTCCTCTGTAAAGAAATATAGTTTTCATCACAGAATTCAGAGTCTTGGTTCTTTTTTCTCTGTTTTGAATCTAATAGTACATGTTTCTTTCGCTGAAAGTTTGGTAATTTTTCACCGGAGATTTGATTCTGCATCTGCGACTTTAATTCTATTTGACTATCTCTCTGTTTTTGGGAAGTGAGTAAAGTTTTTGAATCTTGAGCTTCTTTTGTTCAAATTTTAGCCATATATATGGTCAATGTTTTTGCCTCTTGTATTTCCTGGAAACCTCCAATTCTGGCAAAGATTGATTATTCATCTCAAATTCTGGGAAAAAAACTTTTGCTTTCCCTTTCCCTTTGTGATTCTCACGATATTCTTGTTGATTCCAATTTCCAAATTTTCTGCAGCAGAGGTATTGCAATCCAAATCGAACACACGCGTCTCTGATGCAAATGTTCCGGTTCAGTGAGAATTAGAAATTGATTTTGGTGATTAATCATGGTGGAACCTTACGAGACTCGTAACAATGGGGAAGCATTTCAGATGGTCAGATATCAGAATTATAACCATCACAATTCCAGAATATCCTCATCATCGCCATTGCTCGATTTGAGAGTGTTCTATGTCAGAATCAGCAATTTCAAGGTTGATGATTCGACTCCGGTGGCCCTCACCATCACTCATATTCCTCTGGATCCTGATTCGCTTCTGGAGATAAACGGCGTTAGAATGAGTCTTTACTCTGAAGGAGTTTCCTCTCAGCTAAGGCGAGATCGGGTTGATAAGAAATCCGAAGTAGCTACTTTTATCAGCACAGACAATATCAGGTTGTCTGGTAGTGTCAAGTTTGAGGTATATGACAAAGATGAGCTGCTTTTGTCTGGAACTATTGAGAGGTCCGATAGTAATGGTTTCACTGAGGAATCTAAGCATAGCATTAAGCGGTGGAACATGAACTGTGAAGCTGAGATTATTGCAGGGTCTGGTTTCTTGAAGGAGAAACAACACATTGGTCGTTCGGATTTATCATCTCCATTGCCAACCATCGAAGTCTATGTCACTGGTTGCTTTTCAGGAACACCCATCATCTTAACCAAGACATTACAGCTTGCTTCCCGAAAGAAGTACAGTAGAGGGACTGCATTAGATTCGATTCCGGAGCATGAAACCGACGAGCCTCGGAAAAGCAACTCCTCTGAGCTTGATTTTCAGGTAATTTTCATTCAATTGCCATTTCACTGATTCAAGGCTATTACTTTTATATTGGTCTGTGTCTAGCTTCAACACATTGAATGCTTTACCTAGAATACGAGTCTTCTTGGCCATGCTTTTGGCAGTATGCGAATTAAGGTTTTCATGGTTTTGAATTTTGAGATTCCGTACTCGAGACATGTTTTCTGAGGAAGATAATTCCTTTAGATATTCAAGTAGACCAACTTAGTGATAAATGATCATGTGAGGTATGGGGCCTGACACTCTTTACAATTCAATAGATTGCTCTCTCAGTCTCACTCTCTCTCTCACACACACTCTCTCTCTTTCCCACTGGCCTCTTGTCTTCTGATCTTGATATCTGTACGCTTATCCTCCTGTCTCCGTTCTTGTGTGACCCATTGGTTAAAAAGTATCATAGTTTTCACATGTAATGCCACGATATATTATCTATATTTTATCCACAGATACGGGAAAATGTTTCCCTATTGAAGAGTTAATGTTAAGAATAGCTTATGCTTTGAGTTTTACTTGGAGGTTCGTGTTATAGACATTGTCAAAACCTATTGGAGATGATGCTTTCCATATGTTAAGAGCTTCTCTTTAACTGTATTGCAATATCTGTAGCTTCCACCTCAAAGTCATGGTAGACACCAGTATGAGATACATCCGAAAGAGCATTTAAGATTGGAACGAAAATATCATTAGCTTGTACATCCTCAAGTGATTAATGACCTTTGTTTTCTCTATTTGACTATCACTATGATTGTCTCGTACTTATTTTTATTTTAAGAGACAGACATGTACTACATACACCGATCTCCACGTTGCTAAGTTCTTTGCAGTGTTGTGTCCTTAAGTGTGGGATTTTCCTCCTGTGCAGGTAGCAGAATATCCAGGCTACAAACAAGAATACGAAGGAGAATACAGCGAAATGTATTGGGGAAGAGAATACACAGATGGTGAAGATGGCGAGATGTCATGGTTCAATGCCGGTGTGAGGGTTGGAGTTGGAATTGGTCTTGGTGTCTGTGTAGGTCTTGGCATTGGCGTTGGCCTTCTGGTGCGTACCTATCAATCAACAACCAGAAACTTCAGAAGGAGGATCATCTAGTTTCATTCAAATATGCCTCGACCTTCGAACTCCTCTCTCTAAACCCCATTCCAGTGCACATCGACTGTAGAACTCTAAGCTAATACTGCTGTGAAGTATACAATTTCTTCATGTGTCCTTTTCTCTTTGTGCCTTCAAATTTTGAAAGAAACAATTCTGTCTTGTGTTTGTTGAGATTCAGACTGAGAAAAAAAAAGAATGCTTGTTGCTGGTAGTGTCAATATATTATCTGTTTTACTGTAAATAAAGTGTTTTGAGTTTTGAACAGATCTTGGATTCACTTGCAAGCATGCACGAATTGTTTACAAACGCAAATTCTTTTATTTATACTCAAAACCAAGTCTAAATCTTACAACCCTTTCTCCCTAGCATCAAGAGCTATAATCATATTTTATCTTGCCTTCAAAACCGGTTAAGGGTTGGTTTAAAATGGCTCAGGAGCAATCTCTGCTCCAGAAAACCTGTTGCTCGCTTGCAGCTGGTTATTGTTACTGTGAACCAATCCCCAAAAGTTTGCAGTTTTAACATCGTCTTGGTTCATTTGTTTGGAGAATTCTTCGTGGTTATACTGCAACAAAGCTTTCCCTCCAAATTCTGTTGGGAGATTATCCCCGTCGAAACACGAGCTCATTATCTCAACGCTTTCTAGGTTCTTTGGGTAAACAAACTTCACCTTTTGGAATGTCTTTGCATCAATGAAGTACTTCACAATCTGTAGAGCAAGAGAAAAACAACATCAATGTTTTATCTGACTATGAGATAGAAGAAGTGCTTTGTTTTACCTTCCAGAATGCCTCGAAGAGTCTTGGAGGATTGTAGAGGAAAGCTACAGCTAGTCTCTCTGGGTAGTGATTTTGCAGTATATTTATAGTTTCTCTGGCGGATTTAACAGGCACACTGGTGCTCAGTGTCCAGTCAGTGAAGTCAATAAGCCAAGACATCTGTTCTTGATCCTCTGGCAGATTCAGAATAGCATTCTCAATAAGATACACCAAGTGTTTCATCTGATTGTCTAACGATTTTGTGTTCTGCATAAATTTTTCAAGAAATGGTGTCTTGAAGTCAACTTAACTCTGAAAATACTAACTAAGAAGATGATGTTTAGAAACCTGCAAGCCTGGTCTGAGTATAAGAACCGTTCTTCCACGTCTGTCATGGAATCCAGCTTTGTAAACTTTACCAGTTTCACCTTCACCTGAAACTTCATCCTAGTAGAAAGCAAGCCTTAACTAAGTTTTGGTAGAATTTCTCCAAATGATGAGCAAAGGATGCAACTTTTGATACTTTACCCATCGGATTTCCTCGGGTTTAAAAGTCGATCGCCATTTCAAAGTCTCCTCTAGCATCTTTTTGGCTTTGCCTACATTCCAATTCCTAGCTTCCAGATATCTTTTCAGACATGCATCTGAACAATATAGTGAACTTTTTCCAGATAGCTGACCTAAAAGAGCCTTAAGCTCTTTGATCTGGATCATTAAGATCACAAAAAGTTAGCATCTAGGAATCAACTCGGTGATTAAGAAAACACAGTAACAGCAAAAAGGTCTGGAAAAGTTTACCTTTGCCTCTCTAACAGCTGCCTCATTATGTTCTTGTTCAGTTTGAGAAGAAGGCTTGCGACGAAACATCTTGACTAACACAAGTTGAGCCTCAAAATATTACTCTGCAAAAAACAACCAGAATGAAGAAGAAAAAGAAATAGCTAAAAAAAATTAAAGATATCAAGATCATATGAATCGATTGGAATCACAGATCAAGCATGACTCAACTAATTATTGTGCAACTGCCGACACAAACCGTGAGTAATAAAAACAAAATAAAGTTAATAAGGAAATGAATCAGAGAAGAAGGAATAATCACCAAACTGATGGCGAAAGAGTGAATATTTTAGATCGAAGAATAAGATTTGGATACGTGTTCAATCTCCATCAAGATACAACCTCACTACAAACCCGAAATATTTACGGTCGGCTAAATTCTAATACCACATTTACATTCGCTAGGTAGAATTAAGAGAGCTTACCGAGAATAGCAATGAATGGAGATGTTGTGCGAGAATGAGACGTAATGAGTCAGCTGAAGAAAAATGGAGCAGGTGGTGCAAGAAAAAAACGTAAAGATACCACCAAATTCCATGGTCATTACAGACAAGTGGACATCTATAACGACAGAAAGTATCTTTATATTAACGTGAGATTCACGTGTATCTCAGACTACGAACGATGTATTGTAATACAGACCAGGACTATTCAAAGACAAATCATACAATGTTGAGGGAATTAGTTCGGATTTATTTGGGTTTGGGCTTTCATATTCATTTTGAAAAAACATTGAGTAATCTTCTTTTCTGGATTGATTCAGTTATCAGATGTATTCAAAACATTTTCAAATTCTTCTGAACTAATTTCAACCTAAAATATTAAAAAATATTTAAAATATTAATAGATTATAATTATTAGAATATATCACCAAAATACAAATATAAAATTTGAGAATAAAAAAACCTTAAAATTTGAGAATCAAACAGAAAAATAAATTAAAAATATATTAAAAATAATATTAATTATTTTAAAAGATGGTAAACATTTAAAATAATAATAATAACTGAATATTTAAATACAAGTCTAAATAATTTTGGTACAAATTTAAATTGGTTTTTATCTGAATCTAAAAATACCTGATCCAGAAGTTGAAATTTGAAATTAAATTGTATTGGTATTTTTAGGTTTAGAAGGGTTCGAATTTAGGATTTGGATCTAACAACCACCAGGAAAAAAAAATAAACAGAGCCGGAAACATAGGATTATTATTCACTTCGTTACAGCTATTACATGAGCTTTTTATATCTTAAAAGTAACAATATTGCTACTCATCAGGTACTTCTTAGCCGCGACAAATCCAAAGTAACAACTACTATTCCTCGCATTTACATTTTACCCGAACACGAAAGAATAGATCAAGCGGCAAAGCATGACGCTCGAAACTCTATAATGAAACTTGTTGGTGACATAGTTTGCACAAACGCAAGCTCCAGCTATTCCTTTTCATGAGGATACTATTGGATTTGAGTTGCTCCTCTTCGTACCTTAGCAAAACGGATTACAATTGCCGAAACTCACCACACCGATTGAAAACTTTGCCTCTGAAATCAGTCTCAAATACATAAGAGCAGTTGTAATGAAACAGCTTCGCAAATTCTAACTACACATTTAAATGGCTTCTAGTATAAATTATTGCTTGCAAACCAAATCTTAACAGATATTTAAAAGATGTTGAAGATAATTAGGGTGCTTATTTTCTTAAAAGCCTTGTTTAGCTACAATGAAAAATTGGTAAATTGCTCAGACGATTGCAAAGTCATATCAAAGATTGAATCAATCTCATATGTCCAGACATAAATAGGAGCAACATCATCATCGCAAAAACCAACACAAAAACAATCCAATATCAATAAAGATGAAATACTCAGAGAAGCTACTTGATTGTAGCAATGGCAGACAATCTACACGGCATCAATTCAGACCGCCCGTCTGCTAATATCTCATCATCGATTTTCCCCCAACAAAAAAAACCGAAATTGATATGAAAAACAAAACATTTGATAGCATCAGATAATAAGCGGAGATTGTTTGTCAACAGTGATAATCTGTTTTTTTAAGCATAAATTAATCAATTCTTCATTTGCCATCAAAACTAACACAAAAGAAGAACAATCAAAGAATAGATATCGGTCGATTCATTTGACGCCAAAGCAAAAGAAATAGCAATGGGTTGGTAAGATAACCAATTTCAATATCTGCATCCGTTTAAACTCCTCTACCATTCTTTTGATCTTAAGATCTTGGTTAGAGAAGTGGGTAAACAGACGCAATCAAAATTCAATCTAACATCTAAGATACACAACACAAGGAATCAATGGACATTCAAATATCCAAGGAATACCAGAAGCGGCTATGTAATTTGAAGAAGAGGAATATAAGATTATTGGAAGTGGTGAGGTATTTATATAGTGGAGACGTCTAGGGTTTTGCATTCAACGGACTTAACGAAGATTATTGTAGTAGGCCTGTTTACTTAAAACACTTGGCCCATTATATGATATGGTTTGTTCTTTTACTTTATTACGGCCCCTTTGCTAATGTTTCTATGGGATTGTTATTTTTTTTTTTTGTCAACTATGGGATTGTTATTTATTAAAATACTAAATTTTTACAAATATAAATATTTTTTATCAAAAATTATCACTTATATTATTACCATATAATTTTTATATAAATAAATATTAATAAAATAAATAAAAATAATTTCGCCTACGACACTAATAATTATCTAATTATATATTAAATAGGGAAATAAAAGATTTGTCAAAAAAATTAGGCAAGTGTCAATAGTAGAAAACTTAACTGATATAAGTGAAAGTAGGAAAAAAATATTTAGTTCTTTCATTTTGAATTTAAGGAAAGTTTGATTTTTCTATAAACATGTTACTTTTACAATATTTAACTGTATTAACGTGAATATCTAATTATAACATCTAACAAACAATAACCATAAATCATAATCTCCATTTAAGAATAAGACCCACACATATTAAAGACAAAATCCATTCATATAATCAAATCTTACTTCAATTTATATATTATTATTTAAGGATCATTTTTAAGAATATAATTTTTAAATCAGTAAAATATTACATGATATGTCATTAGAACAAATAACAAATTAAAAATATTCATTAAGGGTAAAACTGGAAATACACGTAACTTTCATTAAGGATAAAACTTGAAATATATATAATCAAACAATTATATTATAATAATTTAAACTAGAATTGTACCCGCATTATAATAATTTATCTTTTAAATCTCAATATTTAAATTATTATAACATAATTGTTTGATTACATATATTTATAGTTTTACTTTTAATAAAAATCACATGTATTTCCAATTTTACCCTTAATGAATATTTTTAATTTGTTCTTTGTTTTAATGGTATATCATGTAATATTTTACTGATTTAAAAGTTATTTTCTTAAAACTGACCCTTAAATAATACTATAGAAATATTCAAATTTAAAAGATAAATTAAATATTTTTATGTTTATTTTCGTTTTTTTAAAATATCCTAATTAGAAAATTTTAAATAAATTTTTAATACATTTTATTGGATTAAATAATTTTTTTGAAACAAATATTAAATACTCAATAAAAATATCTTTAAAGATCCCACATCGCTTAAAAAGTAAAAGAAATAGATGAATCAAACCTATAAATAAGAAAATATGTTTTGAATATTGAATTACAAGTCGAAAGCTTGATTTATTCAGCATCCAATTATAGAATTCTTTTTTTTTATCTAATTTATTTGTTGGACCAAATAACTAGATTATAATAATTTAAACATTTATATTTAAAAGAAAAAGAAAATAAATTATTCAATTTATAATTTCTTTTTTTAAATATCATACTTAGAATAATTTAAAATTATTTTTAATCTATTTTATTGGATTAAAGTAGATTTTTGGAAAAAAAAACCTAAAATATTAGTAAAAAATACCTCCCCATCACTTAAAATTAAAAGGTAAAGATGAATAAACATCCCCATCGCTTAAAATTAAAAGGTAAAGATGAATAAATTTTATAAATAAGCAAATATGTTATGAGTGTTGAATTACAAAACTTGATTTATTCAACCTCCAAATTATACAATTCTATATTTTTTTAATTTGTTTGTTGGACATTAAAATTTGTTATAATAATTTAAATATTAATATTTTAAAGAAAACAATTTATTTAAATATACAATTTCGTTTTTTAAGAAAATATTATACTTAGAATAATTTAAAATTATTTATATATATTATATTAGTTAAAATAGATTTTTTGAAACGAATATTAAAAATATCTAATAAAAATATATTTAAAAGTCTCGGGTTAACGATCTATTTCCCCCTCAACTATATCCATATAGCATCAGTTCCACACGAACTTTGACCCTCTTGTTATTTCCACATAGATTGAAACTTAAATATCAATTTACACACAATTTGAAAGTTAAATATGTATTTACCACAAAATGAAAGTTGCACAAAATCCGGATTACTATTAGTTTATTGTAACCAAAAATCTCTTTAAACCAGATAAACTAATTAATTAAACCTAATAAACCAAAAAAATAATCCTAAACCAATAAAATGCTCTCTCTCCTCTCTTTCTTCTCTCTCACTCTCTCCTTCTTCCTTCTCTCAGCCAACGACCATATCATCCCAGAATTAAACACAAACTTAACACACAGTGAGAGACAAGAACATAAAATTTGAGTGACCCAACAGTTATTCTGGGAATGAATCATTATAGAGCTCTGAATTATTCAAAATTAGTTATGAGTGGAGTTACAAAAATCATGAGAAGGTAATCGAATGTCCGATCAAAATCTACATAAACAAAAATTGAAAAGAAAAGCAGAGAAGGTATTCGAAGGTCCCCGTACTCATCGCTCCATGGATGACATCAACAATCGGAGGTCCAGGTGCCTTGACGGTGACGAACGTCGCTCCATAGATGACAACAGTCGGAGCAGGATCTTGTTTCTGGTGTTAGTGTTTACGGCAAAACTCGGAATCTTCTTCACAGTGTTAGCTTATTGGATCTGAATTTGGTAAAATGGAGGCTTGGGAAAAAACGGAGGCGTCAAGAGTCGATTACTCGATTTTCGTTCACAGCCAAAGAACGGTGTCTTCGACGTCGAAGATTTAATCGCCGACTCCAATACTACTGAAAGAGATCAGTCAAATGTCAGATAGGCGAACGACAATGTTCATTTGAGAAATTAAAAAGACAAATGCTATTAGAGAATTGAGTTGCAGAGTTCCATGAAAAAATGGCGAGAAAAAGAGAGGGAAAATCGTGGGTGAGAGGGTGAGCCAAAAACGTGAGGAGTTTAAAATATTTTGGATTGATTTTGTAATTCAATCGGTTGGATTTTTTATTGGTTTAATTTTGGTTTATAACTTAAACCAATAAATAAATCAAAATTGGGTAAATAGATCTCAAACTTTTAAGTCGGGTGCAATTATGTTCTGAACTTTCAATTTGTGGGGAAATAACAAGAGAGTCAAAGTTCGTGTGGAACTGATGCTATATGGGTATAGTTGAGGGGGAAATAGATCGTTAACCCAAACGTCTCACATCGTTTAAAAAAAATACAAAGATGTATCAATCATATAAGTAAGCAAATATGTTGTGAATGATTAATTACAAGTCGGAAGTTTGATTTATTCAATATCCAAATTATAAAATTATTTTTTTAATCCATTTTGTTTGATGGACCAAAAAACGAGGTTATAATAATTTAAATATTTATGTTTTAAAGAAAACTAAACTATGGAAACTCAAAATTTAGTTTCTTAAGAAAATATTATACGAAATGCATGATTGGTAGAGGTGTTAGAGAGTGGTTGCGTCACTTGTACCTTCCCTTGACGTCTATCAGATTTTTTTCCTTCCTTCTCACACGTGCCAAAAAATTCTCTCTTTGAGCCTTTTCTACCCCACGTTATAACACTCTGGAA
>OVAU01003846.1:0-10671 GCA_900406315.1 Biscutella laevigata subsp. laevigata | reverse complement strand
AAAAATTAGAAGGTAGTTTCTAAAAATAGGGTTCCTTCTATGTATAAAAGGAACTGTCGCGAAGGAGTGTCCCGATCTGTTTGACCGAGATTGATTGCTAAATAGACCGAGACTAATGGTTCCGTCCGTCGATCGAGAGATGATCCCGGTCTGGTTGATTGGGATGTGTACACTGGGGTTGTGTCTTGAGATTCTTCCGTAAGAAACATCCCGGTCTAGTGTGACCGAGACCCACACCGAGATGTTTGGATTGGAGGGAGAATCCCGGTCTAACTGACCGGGGTAGCTTCGCCGGGGTGATGTCTTGAAAACCATCCGTAAGAAACATCCCGGCCTTGTGTGACCGGGAGCCAGGCCGGGAGTATGCTCCTGCTTTGGCCTTAGGAAGAGTCACGGTTTACCACACCGAGAGTGGGACCGGGGTTGAGCTCGGTGGCAGCTTGAGTTCTTGAATTGTTGCACCTTTTGACTCGAATTTCGTCCAAACCTTATTCTCCACCTGAAACATGCAAATGCAATGCAAATATTGGACACAAAGGACTTTAAATGCAACCTAAAAAGAATGAAAAACAAATGAAAACGAATCTTAAAAACGATAAAAAAAACACGACATATCAGCTACATGTTAATGCAAGGCAAGCTTTTCAACGAGATCATAATCTATGTTTGGTGGTTCGTGGTTTAAACCCAGATCATCAGACTCTTATGGCCATGAGAAACACCCTTCCTCGTGCATGGCATCTGTACAAAGTTGTTGAAGGGCAAATTAATGATGATGGCATGATAAACTTCTACTTCCAAAATGAACATCAACTTCTTACAGTGATGGAGAATCAACCGTATAACTTAAAAGGTTGGATGCTGACTATGGATCGTTGGAGTAGCAGAGACCTTCCAACTTTTCTGAAGTTCATTCCGTTTTTGATTCTCATCGAAAATCTCCCCAGCTCATTCTGAAGGCACCGCATCGTTGATAGTATTGGATCTCATTTCGGTCGAGTTGAGGAAATTAATATCTTCCGGCCGTCTTAATACCGTTCAGGAGAGGTTTGGGTCCGTGCGTGGTTCGAGTCTGATCATACCATAATTTTTAAAAGGAATATGAACCTCTTGCAGAATGAGGACCCAGTTCAACTATCTTTCAAATATGATGGACTGCAGAAGTTTTGTACCAACTGCGGTAGTCTCAGACATGCATACGAGGTTTGTCCTCTTGCTCCTCAGCCTCCTCTTGTTTCGGAGCCAGTTCAGGACAATCTCCCAGATCAAGCCATATTAGAGGAGTCACAAGCTCTTTATCCGGATCTACAACAGCCATCTCAGGAGGAGTTAGCAGCAATGGAGGCAGAGGTGTCGACATTTCTAGCGGAGGAGCGTGGACAGAAGCGGAAATTCCAGGATCATGATGGAGTTGGGACCAGTGTCGCAGTTGCAGGAACAAGTCAAGTGGGAAGCCGCTCTAAATCGTCAAGACTTGAAATGGTAGAGATTCAAGGTGATGGGGAAGACCAGTCGGATGAAGCACAATCTGAATGCTTGGTGGTTGCCCCAAAACCACCAGTGGATCCATGAGCCTTCTACATTGGTACTGTCAAGGTTTAGGGAACCCCCTGACAGTTCGTCATCTTAGCAATATAAATAATAAGTTTCATCCTGATATAATGTTCCTGTCAGAAACTAAAAACTCTTTTAATTATGTAGATAAGATTTGTAATCGGCTGGGTTTTGTTCATAGATTTGTAGTCCCATCAAAAGGCCTTGGTGGTGGTATTGCTATTTTTTGGAGGCAAAATGGTTTTTCATATAAAAAAGGTGGATCCTAATATTATCTATTTGAAGTTTTCTTGTTCCTCCTACTCTTTTCCGATTATATATATATATATAGACCGCCTATTGAATCTCATCGACCGGAATTTTGGTCACGTTTGTCATCTATCTACTACAATTGTTCTTCTCGGCTTTTGGTTCTTGGTGATTTTAATGATAGTAGGTTTGTTTATGAGAAGTTAGGAGGTGTTGGTAAATCTTTTAGGTCTCTTTCCCGTTTAAACCATTTTGTTCAAACTTTAGGTTTGTGTGATATTCATATGTTAGATAGCATGTATACTTGGATTGGTAGAAGGAATAACTCGGTAATTCAGGCAAAAATAGATAGAGCAATGAGTAATTGTTTGTTTTGTACTTGCTTTTCGGGAGCTATTGCTAAAACTTTGGATTGGCTAGGTTCTGATCATAAACCGATTTTAGTTTTGCTTCAAAACGTTCATCAAAAAGTTTTCAATCTTTTTAGGTACCAACCAAAATGGAGAGACGTTTTGGAAGTCAAGTAGTGTGTGTCTCATGAGTTTCATCATCTCCATAGCAGTGCAAATTCAATGGCTCTTCACCAAACAATAGAGCGAGTTGGTTCAAGATTAAGAGTCTGGAGACGTAGATCAATTCCACTTATTAAGCAAGACATTAAAAACCTGGAAGAAGAGTTAAGAGATACTTCTAATGGGCCTAATATAGATTACGATACTCTTTTACTCAAGACAAGGAGGCTGCAGACTGCAATTCTGGAGGAGGAATGAGATTTTAGACTGAAAAGCAGAACGTTATGGCATAAAGAAGGGGGTCGCAACACAGCTTTCTTTCATGCTAAGATGAAGCAGCGTCGACATCGTAATCAAGTTTTGGCCTTAAAGGACTTGGATGATACAGACTATACATCTCGACAGGAGATCCAGCGTATTGTGTCTGACTACTTCAAGAATACGTTCTCAGTGCAACCTTCACCCTCTGTTGTCGATATTCAGGCAATAACTCCTAGAGTTACAAACCGGATGAATCGGGATTTAATTAGGGCTCTATCGATGGAGGAGCTTCACCAGGCGGGTTTTGATATGCACCCTAATAAGTCTCCGGGTCCAGATGGCCTTCCTCATCCTTTTATCATCATCACTGGGATGTCATAAAAACCGGTTTATTTGAATCAGTTCAGAGTTTTATGCAGACGTCTTGGTTGGACCCTCGGCTAAATAATACTTATATTACTCTCATCCCAAAGACAAACCAACCTCGCATCATGCAAGTTTCGACCCATCAGTTTGTGCAACACGACTTATAAAATTATATCAAAGGTACTCTCCAACAGATTAAAGCCTTTGTTGCATGGCATCATCTCTGAAGCTCAATCCGCTTTTGTGCCGGGAAGACAGATTACGGATAATGTCTTATTAGCGCATGAAGCAATGCACTCCTTCACCTCTCGTAAACGGAAGGATTCAACGGTTGCTTTAAAGCTTGAGATCAGCAAAGCTTTTGATAAACTTGAATGGGGATATATTGAAATGGTAATGACCCGAATGGATTTTGATCCAACATGGATTGGCTGGATTATGAAATGTATAAATTCTGTGAGCTATCGAGTCCTTCTGAATGGATCACCTTCAGGCATCATTCGTCCATCAAGGGGTATTCGACAGGGAGATCCCTTATCTTCATATCTTTACATTTTATGTACTGAGGGATTATCTTGCATGCTCAATTATCATCAACAATAGGGTCACATTACTGGATTCAAAATGGCTTGAAATGCTTCTGCTATAACCCATTTGTTATTTGCAAATGATTATCTGTTGTTTTGCAGGGCTTCACAAAATGATTGCCAAATCTTCAACGTATTCTCACCTTTTATGGCAATTTATCTGGTCAACACCTAAATCTCCAAAAATCCAGTATGTTTTTCAGTAAAGGTACCTTGATCCCTCTTCAAGAAGATATTAAGAGAATTTTTGGCATTCATAAGGTGGGAAGTTTGGGGAAGTATCTAGGTTTGCCTGATCAACTAGGTCGCAAGAAGCGAAGTTCATTCGCATTTTTGGTTCAGCGAATCAGAGACAAGGTTTCTTCTTGGAACTCCTGATTCCTCTCTCAAGCCGGTAGAGAAGTTCTAATCAAATTAGTTTTAATGGCCATGTCTCAAAATGCAATGAGTTGCTTTCATCTTCCTCAGTCGACTGTAGATGACATGAACAAAATCATCCGCCGTTTTTGGTGGTCCGGAAAAGAGGAGAAAAGTGGTATCAACTGGATAGGCTTGAATAAAATTACAAGACATAAGATGAAAGGAGGATTGGGTATTAGAGACCTCTGAGGTTTCAATATGGCGTTACTTGTGAAGCAACCATGGAGGCTACTAACTAACTATGATTCCCTTTTGGCGCGCTCTCTAAAAGCGAAATATTTTAATAAATCTAGCTTTCAGCAGGCGAAATATGGTTGTCAACCAAGCCATGGATGGAGAAGTATTGTTAAAGGCAAAGAGTTGCTCTTGCAGTCCGTCAATTGGCAGATTGGAAACGGAAACTTGGTTAATGCTTGGCAGGATAAGTGGTTATATGGGAATGCGGCTTTCATACCGGCTAGAGGCCCTGGTCAAGCTTTATACCCCGATCTTAAGGTTAATCAACTGATCAACCCTATGACAAAAGCTTGGGATGCTACGCTAATAGGTCACTTAATGGATCCAGACATATTGCCTCAGATATTAGCTCTCAGATTGCCAGTTCATGATCATCATGATTTCCCTGTTTGGGAAGGAACCTCTATCGGTCAATATACGGTTAAGACTGGTTACTCAAAATGGAAAATTCAGACTGAAGCAACAGCTGCAACTTCGTCTCACAATCTGAGTCAGCTCCCAAAAGCCTTTTATCACAAATTATGGTCTTTACAGGCACCTCGGAAAATCCAAATTTTCCTTTGGAAGGTTATTCAAGACAGTATTCCAACAATGGCAAATTTGGACAGACGAGGTCTTAAAACAGATGAGCTTTGTCCCCTGTGTGGACATTTTTCGGAAACTACTATTCACTGTCTTTTTCAGTATAGAGTTCCTCGCCAAACCTGGGAGTTAGCTCCTTTGTTTACTCCTCCATATTTGGTTTCGAGTCAACATGTCTTAGATATTCTCTTTGATTTTATGCAACAGAGGAGTTCAGACGCAAACTCTCTCCTCTTTCCTTTTTTGATCTGGGAAATCTGGAAGTCTCGAAATGCTTATTATTATCAAGGAGATCGTCAAAGTATTCTGAATGTTATCACAAGAGCAATGGTTGAGCTCTCGGCTTGGTTGGAAGCAAATGCAGCCAACTCTCATGCTTCACCTCCTACAACTCAATATCCATCTCAAAATGAGAATCTCCATCCTTCTCCATCGGCTACAGGTTCTCCTTTTCAAACACTTCAGTTCAATTGTTTCTCTGATGCATCTTGGTTAAATTGCAGAGAACCTATAGGCGTAGCTTGGGTCTTGAAGAATCAAACAGGCACAACTGTAACTTGGGGACGAGGAAGACTGGCTAAGATCACTCGGCTTCGTCATTATCAAATACAGTATGTGGAAAAATCAAGAAACATGGAAGCGGACACTCTGGCTAAAGCCACTCGGAATCACAATATACCATCTCTAATCTCCTGGCTTCCTCTTCCATTTTAGTTCTGAGTTTTGTTCATTGAACATTTTCTCGGTTAATGTTGATCAGTTTATACGTAACTGAAATCTTATTGTTGACAAACAAAAAAAATTGAAATCTTATCTGTTTTTTTTTTTTTGTTACACAACGAAATCTTAGCTGTAAAGCATGACAAATAGAAGAGACGGCAAAGTCGTAATTTCGTAAATTAGATACGGAAAAGATGTCAAAGCTAATCTCTTTCGTTTCACGACAAAATAAATACATTGAACCAACGAATATTAGATGGTACCTAACCTTGTACGTATCGTACTCTCTTTTTACTTCTCCTCCTTTATACTTTTACATTTATGAATTCTTTGAATTATTTCTTATTTCTTTAACAAGTGGCAAATATGGACCTACCTTTGATTCAACAACGATTTCTATAATTGTTATGATGTGGCTATTCTAGGAATAGATGTTTCTCTTTTGGCAATACTAGATTTTGTTTACTTAATTTATATTAGAATTCGGGTCTTTTATCAAAATTAATATGAAAATATTGAATAATATTTATTTAGTTATAATGTTATTAGGATTGATTTTAGTTTTTAAAAAAAAATATTAGTTAGATTTATAAATTAAATTAGTAGAATTGAGAAAGAAATGGTTAAAAATATTATTTAATTTATATTTTTACTATCTATGTGACTATTAAGATGTAATTTTAATTTTTAATTTTTCAAAAACATGTATGGAAAGAATATTTCTTTATAATATTTAGTAATTCTCAATTATTAAATTCTTAACCTAAAATATCGTTGAATGCTAAGATATTTATGGATTTCTAGTTATTAGAATATTTATTATGTTCTAATTATTAAATTATTAAAAAATATGAGAAAAAAAATTATTAAAAAATATATATTTATATATATATATTATATTAAATCATGCAACGAAAAATATGTGTAGTTATTAAAAAAAGTTATGATACATGCGTGATATGTATTATTGTTTATAAATAATTATTATATTAATATAATAAAATATTTACGAAGTTATTCAACGAATTATAATTTGTTTTAAGTAGATAAACCCTATTTTAATAGAATAAATTATTTCTATAAATTTGTTTAGTGAAAAATCTAAAACAGATAATAAAAAATTAATTGATATTTTAGTGTCATGTAAGTTTCTTTTTTAAACAAAGTATAAAGATAACAAAAATTAGACTTGTAAGGAAGGAAAATGAAACAGCTACAATGCTAAATGACACATTAGTGACAATGAAATAAACTACAAGTTATATTTTCAACTACGTTGATGAAAGGAAAATGAAGTAAAAAACAATATAAATCGAATAACTAAAGTTTATTTGTTTTAACTTTTCTAAGCTGCTAGTTATGTAATTAGTGTATTTCAAAAATTGTATCTTGATCATTATCAAGCTTAAAATCTAAATAAATTATTAAAGAAAATCTTCTATCACTTTTTGAACGTTTTCCTACTTAATTAAAATAACAATTCAATAAAAATAGAATTGTAGTTGTGTATGAACTGAAATTTAAATTTAGACAATACTTTTAAGTATTTTTCTGAACTGTTTTCATTTTTTTTTAATTCAGCTCTCGTTTTTATTTTAAAATATTGTTAAAACTGTAATATAAAACAAAGAATTGCCAATTTAAACAGGGAGTTGGGACTTATTGTTTAAGAATCGGAAAAAAGATTTAGTCCATACAATATCAAAAACATTTAAAAACAAATTCAAATTCATAGAATCATTCAACAAATATTAAAAAAATTGTTTAAACATAAAAAAAGATTTGCTGAACGAATATTTTGATAATATTTTATATTGAGAGTGATAACTTTATTCAGAGTGATAACATACTTTAGTTTAAACCAACATAAATTAATTAAAAATTCATTTTCTTACCGTTTAAAATCAGTTGTCACAATATAAAAGTGATAAAAATTTTATTTTATATGTAGTATAGTGTTTTGTGTTAGTGTAGTCGCTGTTATTATTTAGAATTTGTTTTTTTTTGTCATAATATGTAATATGAGATACTCGATCATGTATGGTAACACAATGATCATATTAATCCAAACAATTAAACTATATGTCCTGGTTCATTCGGAATTAGTCCCGTATATTATATGTATTGAGACAAAAATATATAGGTAATGTAATAGTTTGTGTTAATATGTTCGTTCTAATTTTGCATATTGCATAAAATGATGATGGAATGTTTTCGTACGATTGTATGAAAGTATAAAGTATACATTTTTTTTTTGGGGTCAAATTTCGCTGTTTTCTCTCAGTAGAAACAAATAGCAAAAACGTCTCTTTAAAACCAAATTCTGAATCAAAACAAATCAGCCATTTCCTTCCTTCCTTCATTCCGTCTCTCACTCTCCGCCTCTCCCAAAATACATCCATTTTTTCTTCTTAGATTCCTTTATTCTCAGATCCCTTCTTCTTCGTAACGATCCTCTGTTTTTCTTTTGTTCTAAATCTCTGGGGTTGTTTTTCGGAGAAGGAATCTCCTTTTCTCTCAGCCGCTTAATCCGTTTAACATTCACTTCTTATTTTGATCTCTTCGGCTTTTCAGATTTCTCTTTCTGGGTTTTTTTTTATTGCATGCTCTTGTTGATGATGATAACATCTGGAAATTTAGTATTTCTTATTAAAAAATAGTATTTTGAAAAAATATATATGGGTCAATGATAATAGTGGCCAACGAGTTGATTTCTTAGGGTTTGCTTTTTTCTAATTTTCTTCGTTGAATCATCTGGCTACCCAGAAAAAAAAAAACTTAATTTCAACGCTATGATTTGAAAACATTTTAGCACGTGAAATTTTGTTGTTGGAGAAAAAACTAATTCTTTAAAAAAGGGTTCATAGAATCTGAATGTCAGAAGAACAACGTGTGTGGGAATTTGGGTGTGGTGTAATAATTTAAAGTTATTTCTTACCGAATAAATATATAAAAAGACTAATTTGATGATGATGAAAAGTAGAAGCTTTTGATTCAGAAGGTTTTGTTTGGTGATTGCTTGAGCTAGCTCTGATTGAATTTAGGGTTCTTTGAGTTATCTGTGTGTGTCAACAATGGAAACAACAAACGAGAGTAAAGCTTTACCGGAAAACAACCTCAGAAGCAGAGGAGCTGTTGGGAACAACAGCAAGAAAGATATGATCTTTCGAGCTGATAAGATCGATTTGAAGAATTTAGACATTCAGTTGGAGAAACATCTGAGTAGGGTTTGGTCAAGAAACATTGAGAAGAACCCAAAGCCTAAAGAAGAATGGGAAATTGAATTGGTTAAATTGGAAATGAGGAATGTCATTGCTCGTGGTGCTTATGGAATTGTCTACAAAGGCATTTATGATGGTCAAGATGTTGCAGGTAAAAAACAATCAATTCTCTCTCTTTTTTTTTTCCTCATAAAACATGAATACAGATTGTTAAAATGTTGAGTGTTGTTTTCTGAGTAATTGCAGTGAAGGTACTTGATTGGGGAGAAGATGGTTACGCTACAACAGCCGAGACTAATGCTCTTCGTGCTTCATTCCGTCAAGAAGTTGCGGTTTGGCACAAACTTGACCATCCAAATGTCACAAAGGTAATAAATCAATAGTCATCTCTCTCTCGAGTTGTATGAATGAGTTTATGAGAATCGTTGAATATGATCAGTTTGTTGGAGCATCAATGGGAACAACGAATCTAAAGATACCTTCAACAGCTGAGACACAGAACTCATTGCCTCAACGAGCTTGTTGTGTCGTTGTGGAGTATCTTCCTGGAGGAACTCTTAAGCAGTATTTGTTCCGTAACAGACGAAAGAAACTTGCTTTTAAAGTCGTTGTTCAACTTGCTCTCGATCTCTCCAGAGGGTAATTTACAAAACACAACTCTTTGCTATTCTTTTGTCCCCAAGAAGAAAAAACTGCAAACTTGTAGTGATTTACAATCATTGATGATCAATGTAGGCTAAGCTATTTGCATTCAGAGAAGATTGTTCATCGAGATGTGAAAACAGAGAATATGCTATTGGATTATCAGAGGAATCTAAAGATTGCTGATTTTGGGGTAGCTAGAGTCGAAGCTCAGAATCCAAAAGATATGACTGGAGAAACTGGAACTCTTGGATACATGGCTCCAGAGGTACAAAAATTCAGATATTTTTTGGTTTCAAAGTAAGAATTTAAAAGCTAAAATTGTGATATAGGTTCTTGATGGTAAGCCATACAACAGAAGATGCGATGTTTACAGCTTTGGGATATGCTTATGGGAGATTTACTGTTGTGCTATGCCTTATCCAGATCTCAGCTTTGCTGATGTTTCTTCTGCTGTTGTTCGTCAGGTCAAATTTTATATTCTCTGGTTTTGAATCTTTTACAAAGTTCTAGCTAAACTATGAAACTTAAATCTTCTTCTGGTCTGGTTATAAAAACAGAATCTGAGACCGGAGATACCGAGATGTTGTCCGACATCATTATCGAGCATAATGAAGAAATGTTGGGATGGGAATCCGGAGAAAAGACCAGAGATGGAGGAAGTGGTGAAGATGCTTGAAGCAGTAGACACCTCCAAAGGCGGTGGAATGATCCCGGAAGATCAGAGACCTAGCTGTTTCTGCTTTGTCGTTGGTCGTGGTCCCTGAATTTACATTTTTACCCCCTCCTCTCTCTCTCTCTCTCTCTCTCTCTACCCTTCTTCTTCTTCCACATTGAATTTTGGTGCAATGCTCTGTGTTTTTTTCTTTTTACGTTTTCATCTGTCGATATGAAAAAAAATGGATTTCATTATTATTAAAATATACGTATCGTTTATCTAACTATCTCATTGTCAACATGAATATCGACGTTTGCTCCAATTCCAATATACAATGTAAACAATCAAATACGGCAAGGCGAACCGTAGCAAACCATTACTTTTTCCAGAAATGAGCATTCAATTTTGTCATACGACCTTTGTGATGTCGGCTTTAGCGACCATATATGACTTTGCTTGTACTAAGTGTGTATTGCAGAGTATATTTATTGAGCAATTATGAAATTATCAGTTATAAATCTATCCGAAGAGCTTGATTGGTTCACCCGGTTGTGATTTGTAGCGATTTATGCCAATCATGCAAATCGCTTCAAACCGTTTCATATCGCTTGAAATCGCCTTAAATCCAAAAGCTCTTTTCCGCAAGCGTTTGCGGTTGCGGG
>OVAU01003845.1:0-10671 GCA_900406315.1 Biscutella laevigata subsp. laevigata | reverse complement strand
TATATATATATATATATATATGTATATGATACGTTGATTCGTTTACAGGAGCTCTAAATCAGCTAGCAAGAAATTTGGCATGTGAATGGGCAAAAGACGGCATAAGAGCCAATGCTGTTGCGCCTAATGTTATCAAGACTCCTACTTCTAAACCTGTATGAATACCACAATTTTAACATTTTTTATATTTGTGTGTGAATCTAAACAACCTCAATTCCTCTAATCATTTCTCAATTTTTGTCTCTTTAGTATCTTGAAGATGTGAGTTTTAAAAAGGAATTGGAGAGTAGAACTCCACTTGGTCGTGCTGGAGAGCCTAATGAAGTTGCATCACTTGTGGTTTTCTTGTGTCTTCCTGCAGCTTCTTATATCACTGGTCAAACCATTTGTGTTGATGGTGGTCTCACTGTTAATGGCTTCTCTTATTAGCCAAAGGCTTGAGAATGGCCTTGTCGAGTTTTTTTTTTAAATGTTTGTCTTTTATTAATCTCTTAGTGTTCTCTCTCTAATAAAAGCTCACATACTATGAGTTCATGCACGAAAATATAAGAGAGAACTCACTATTCCGTTTTGGAGATACTTATGATCTTGCTTGGATGAAAGATTTAGTTACACCCGCAAAGCCAACAACTTGTAGCAATGTCTTTTCTTTATAAAGTAATTAGAGGTTAATCTCGATGTACTTGATTAAATTATTAAGGGAACATTTTTCTACTTGAGGATCATTTTGTAGAATATTTTTGGCCACTTGTTTATAATTTTATACTTAATTACAAGAGAAAATTAAAGATAACATAAAAGATATTGAAAATTACTAAGATAATCCATCTAAAAATTTATTACTCAAATAACCTAACTTTTATTTGAATGTTTACATATTTTCGAAAATACTCTTTATTAAATTAACATCATGTTAACTTATTTTACAACAAAGATATGATTGTTTAAAATTATTAAGAAAATTAAATTATCATAATATATTTGTATATAAATTACAAACATATTAAAATACTAAAATTCTACGAATTTTTTTATGTTTCTAAAAGATAAATTAAATCAACTAATAAATTACATAAAGTATTAAAAATTGTGTAGACTTTGTAAAAAGTATTTCCCTGACTAAACTTAAGTTTATCATATAGAAATTTAAAGTTTGCCAAAATTTATAGATTTCTTTACTAATCTGCTAGAAATGTTTTTGAAGTCCGGCAAAATTTATAGACTTTGTGAAAGTTTGTCGATTTTTATATATAAGTCTACCTCCTGAACACTGCAAGTTTGTCAAAATATTCAGACATGTCATTAGTCTACTAATATAATTAAGAAATATGGCAAAATTTTTAGATTTTATACAAGTTTGTCAAGTATAAGATACAAGCCTATCTGTTAGATAATATAAGTCTTTCAAACGTTTAGACGTATTTATTGGCTATTAGATAAAATTCGGAAGTCTGTTGAACTCATAAGCTTTATGGAAGTCTGCTGAATATTTACAGACTAGTTATAAGTTTACGAATAGACACTATAAATCTGTCAAAATGTTTAGATTTGTTATTAGTCTATTAGATATAGTTTCGAAGACTAGCAAAATTCGTAGACTATTTTTTAAATAAAGCTTTCTTAATATTTTTTAAAAATAAACATTATCTTAGTAATTTTATTGTGTATAACTTTGTTTAAGAATTAGAATATATTAACTAGTTCATTTAATTTTATTTTTGAAATGATTAGATTTGTCACTTTAAAGAATATATGTTTAAGGGTAAAAGGAAAATAATGTTGAGTTAAAATCTTAAAAAATCTTGAAAGATTATTTTGGTTATCTATACTATAAAGTAAGGTTTTGCTTCTAAGAGTGTGACATTTGTCAAGGTTTTGCTTCTAAGAGTGTGACATTTGTCTACCTCTTATTGGTTGAACAAAATTAAATCAAATTATATAAATTAAAAGAATTTCTGAAAATTTATTAGATATCATTAATTCTATTTAAAATAATACATTCTATTTAAAACTCATGACCACTAATTTTTCACAATATGTAACATACATCTTCAAATATTTATTTAAAAGTATATTTAATTGTATTTAAAACTCTCAATTATTAGTTTCAAACCNATCATTAATTCTATTTAAAATAATACATTCTATTTAAAACTCATGACCACTAATTTTTCACAATATGTAACATACATCTTCAAATATTTATTTAAAAGTATATTTAATTGTATTTAAAACTCTCAATTATTAGTTTCAAACCAAAAGGTAACATAAGTCTTTCAAATGACCATTAATTCTATTTAAACTCATTTATTTTTATTTAAAACTCATAACCACTAATTCTTCACAATATGTAACCTACGTCATCAAATCTTTTATTCAAAATTATATTTAATTATATTTAAAGCTCACAATTATTAATTTCTAAATCAATATGTAGCAAAAGTCTTTAAAGCCTCTATTCAAAAATTTTGTTAATTAGAATTAGGTTTAATAAATTTAAAGTAACTTGGTAAATAATTCACATAACCATTACGTTTCCTACAATATGTAATTTATGTCTTTAAAGCTTGCATTTAAAATTATAATTTATTATATTTATTATTCATAATTATTAATTTGAAACCCTTTTATTTAAAAGCTTCTTTATGTTACACTTATGTATTTCTATATAAATTCATGAAATCATTACTAATATTTTTTCATAAAAAATAACTCTTTCAAAATATTATGACATCAACAAAACTCCAAAAAATGTTCAAGGTATGTTTGTCATATGATCTTAGTTCTTTTACCTTCTAAAATGTATATGTTTCTTTATTTATCATTCATATGATTTTATGTTGGTAGGTCAACTATATCTCAATGCTACAACATCTACTCACGTTTGTTTCAAAGGAGAGAACAAGATTTTTAAAGACTTTCGTAAAAAGGTAAAATTACGAAATTAATGTTTTAAATGCCCACATGACTTATTTGTATCAATACAAGCCATATATAATTACAATGCAATTTATAATAACTCTCTTAACCCTACAAATATGAATGAAAATATTGAGTAAATCTCAAGCGATACTAAGAGTATTGAAGAAATATTAGCTTATGTCAATGAGCAAATGGATGATCTTCAAAAGGTATTAATCCTTATTTTAGTGATTTTATTGGTGTAATTACCCTCTCATTATTTTTTGATTCCCCTAAAGTTTATCATTTATTGTAGGAGAAAACGTTTTGGTGTAAGACAAAGTAATTGATGTGACATTTAAGTAATGGGTGGTTTTATATCGTATACACTTCTTGGAAGAAAAAAATGACTGAAATTGAGGATAAAATAAGTTGTGGATTTTGCCAAACAGATCGAGATGTTGGAGTACTTCGATATGTATACATTTACATAAGTCTATTCAAACAATTTTATTTTAACTATCTTTTTCTCCTTTAATAAGTATCGTATTGAAGTTATAGTTGAAGATGATTGTGATACTACCACATTTGTTATTTTTGATCAAGTTGCTGAAAAGTTATTTAAAAATACTGCATCTCTCCTAGCAGCAAATAATGTAAGAATCTATAATTTAAAAGCTTCTAACAGTTTTTTCTCATATTTATCTAATTAACCATTAATTATATTTAAAATCATTAATTTTATTTAAAACTCATGATCACTAATTCTTCACAATATGTAACATACATCTTCAAATCTTCTATTCAAAGTTATATTTAATTATATTTAAAGCTCACAATTCTTAATTTATAAATCAATATGTAACATAAGACTTTAAAGACTCTATTAAAATGTTTTGGTAATTAAATTTAGGTTTAATAAATAAAAAATAATTTAATTAAATAATACACATAACCATAAAATTTTATGTTAGAATTAATTAATTAAATTAAAAGTAATTTTTGAATATTTATCAAGTCTAATTAATTATATTTAAAACTCATGACCATTAATTTTTCCTAATATGTAACCTACATCTTTGAGGTTGTCATTCAAAATTGTAATTCATTATATTTAAAGCTCATAATTATTAATTTCAAACTAATATGTAACCCAAGTATTTAAAGCTTTTATTCAAAATTCAAATTAATTAGAATTTTTGGTTAACTTTAAGGTTTGAAACATAAAAATAAATACATTTTAGATTTTTAAAAGATTATCTCAACTAATTTTAAGGTTCTATAAAGTGTGTTTTTTGTTGGAGATTGTTAGGAGAGTGACATTTTTTGTTGGGGATTGATAAGAGAGTGTCATGTGTTTCATTCCATTGAACATATATATTTATTTTCATTTAATTAGTTTTTTCTCGAATTTTTGTATTTTTCTCTTGCTAAAACAATCGGTAACATGTTTGAGTATTTAATATATAAATTCAGTATATAACATAAATCCCTAGAAATTAAATTTTCAAAATTTGAATTATTTGTTATTAAAACTCATAATTTCTAGAAATTTATTCAAAGAAAATGTATGAGTTTTTTAAAAAAATTATGATTAAAATTTATCGAGTGTATTTTTTATTATTAAAAATTAATTAATAATAGATTTTAGCAGATTTATATTTGATCGATTGATTAAAATTTATCGATTATATTTTTAACTATCTCGCGCAAGATGCAAGCCTTTTCATAATTTTCTATATATTTTTAGGTAATTGTAGGTAATCTCGCTAATTACAAAGATATTTATAGGTTCATTGCGTCTATAATTTTCTGTCAGCAAAGGGAAGTTGAACTTTAGACATGATGAAAAATGAAGACTCAGAGCGCAACCGCCTAATTTGTTGATTAATAATCTCTGATCTCTATACTATCATTTTACAAAAATATCATAATATTTACGGTTAGATATTTTTCATTAATTATTAATTAAAGGATTTAGGCCAAAGCAGAAGCATGCAGTCTTTTTTCTTGCTGGCCAGCATTTTTATCCGTTTTAAATCTATACTAATAATATGAACTATTTAGGGCTTCTAAGAATGTCCACATCAGCAACAACCATACACTTAAAAACACTTAGAAACTGACACGTGACCTTTTGGAAAATAGAAAATCAAATGTTAAATTTATCTTTCGTGTGTATTAAGTTTGTATGAATATTCCATCAGTTTATTATGTGGCTTTTTAGTTTCTTCAGCATTCGTTTAGGTTGGCCAATGAAAGGTCGCTCCATTTATAACAACACAAACCTTTGAGATCCATAATGACTCCATCAACGATGACTTATCTCGGACCCGATTCTCCATCAATGATTGGTTCTCTCGAACCAAGATTCTCCATCTCCATCAGCTATGAAACACACGAAGCGTCCCCGTCGTTGGTCGATCACCTTTGCTGATTGTTTGGATAAAGGTCCAAAGAAAATCTCTCTTTCACACCTTTAATAACACTGGATGGTCAACGTAAGTTCTATATCTCTGGTTTGTTCACATGGGGGTTTCACATTGTCACTTCAACATTTGATTATACTGCATACAGATATGGAGTCATTCTGGAAATGTTTTAGAAGCAAGATTTATCTTTGATGGGAAGGTTTAAAACCTTAAAGGTGGCATAGTGGACTCTGCTCCTGTTGCTGCTGCAGATCCTACGGCGATGCTTATTGTGTTCATTGCATTTAGCCATTGCATTTTTCCTTTTGTGGATTTCACTTGATTTGTAAGACACTGATCCGAGCTATTATTTTATTAGCTTTAGGCACTATTTCTTTGAGCTTACTTGAGACTAATATGGCTTCTATAAGCAGGTATGGGCATCAGGTTTCTCAGCTGCGTTCTTGAATAAAACAGCAGCAGGTTTCTCAGGCGCTTTCTCTACTCGATATGCTTCTAGCTCTTGCTCCGGCTGACCGTATGACAGATACAGATGCATTGAGGAGTGATGTAAGTTTTTACACAATGTGAAAATCTTTGGAACAGCCAACAGTTTAATGTGTTGGTCAAATGGTTAATTCAAACTGATCCAATCAATCAGATTACCAAAAGTGGATTTAAGATGGAAATAGATTGAAACTTGTGAATTATTAGAACTTTCATGGCTGATTTAATTTCGGTGTGCATCTACACGATGGAGCCACTGTAGAATAGGTAATTTGATATATTGCTTTACATGGTTTGATGCTACATATATACTGACATACAGAGTAATCAATACAGGAGTAAATACAGAAAGGAGAGATTGGTGCAATCAAAGATTGTGACAGAGATTGTGATCTAGTTTCCTTAATACGCCCCCTCAAGATGGAGGGGGTTCAGTCACTCCAATCTTGGCATTGAGTTCAAGAAATCGAGGTCGGGGCAGTAGCTTTGTAAGGGCATCAGCAAGTTGATCCTTGGTAGAGATGTGAGCGACTCGGAGAGCACCAGATTGAATCATGCCTCGGACAAAGTGGTAGTCTAGAGCTATGTGCTTCATCCTGGAGTGAAAGACAGGATTAGCACAGAGATAAGTTGCGCCAACATTGTCACAGTAGACAACAGGGGAGCTGGGAACAGAGACACCGAGCTCAGTGAGTAAGGAGCTGATCCAAGAGAGTTCAGAGGCAGTGTTGGCGACTGCTCTGTACTCAGCTTCTGTGGAAGACCGAACGACCCCACGCTGCTTCTTAGATGACCAGGAGATAGGTCTGAAGAGCCTGGTTTACGGTTGTGGGTTCATAGTGAGGTTTGGAGAGGGTTTTAGAAGTTGATGTTGTGGAAGTGGTTAACGAGAAAGGGGTTGAGGATGAAGATTTTTGGGACTGGGTTTTAGCTCTCGTAAGCATCGGATGAGGAAGCGGTTGGGATTTGGTGGACTTTGAAGCTTTTTCGGTGGGAGAGGTTGAGTGGTATATGGGCCTGTTGGTGTTGGATTTGGGCCTGGGGGTAATGGATATGGGTCTGTGTTTGGTGGATTTAAGGAGGATGGTAATGGATTTGGGCTTGTTGGTATTGGGCTCGAATTGGTTTGGGGAAGTGGAAGGGAGGAATCAACGAGAGTCGTTGTCGGTGGTTTCAGACGCCGTGAATATGTGTGGAGCGGTGGTTGAGATGCGTTGATAGGAGGAGGCACAGACTGTGATTCTGGAGCAATGGTCGGAGTAGACGGTTGCTGACGAGTTTCTCTGTTCGTTGGACGAGGAACAGAGCACGAGGGAGCAGACTGATTCGAGAGCAAACTTGAAGCGTGTGGCGAGTGACTGACTGATGTTACAGTGGGGAATGAGAGAAAGGTATATGGTGTGGTTGATTCGTCTGGCTGGGAGGCTTGGGAGGAAGTGGAAAAGGGGAAGATGTGCTCAAGGAAGATGACATGGCGGGAGGAGTAAATTCGACCAGAGCTGCGGTCGAGACATAAGAATGCACTTTGAGACAGTGAATAGCCAAGGAACGTGCAGGGAGCTGATCGCGGCGCTAGTTTGTGAGGAGCATAAGGTCTCAACCAAGGGTAACAGAGAGATCCAAAGGTGCGTAGCTTCAAGTAATTTGGGGGATCTCCAAACAGCTTCAGATAAGGTGAGATGGAATCAAGAATCGGAGTGGGCACTCTGTTGATCAGGTACACAGCAGTGGCGAAAGCATAGGTCCAGTATGTCGTAGGCATGGACGCTTGAGCTAAGAGGGTGAGACCGGTTTCGATGATGTGTCTGTGTTTCCTTTCGGAGATGCCATTCAGCTCAGGTGTATGAGGAGGTGTTGTTAGGTGAGCAATGCCGTGAATTGATAAGAACGGACGGAGAGCAACAAATTCGCCGCAGTTATCTGAGTAAATATTCTTGATTCTGTGTTGAAAACGGTTCTCAACACGCGCTTTGTAGGCAGTGAAGGTTTCCTGAACTTGAGACTTTTCCTTGAGTGGATAGAGCCAGGTATAACGGGTAAAGTGATCTACTATAACCAGGTAATATTTATAGTGATCAATAGATTGGATGGGAGAGGACCAGACATCGGTATAAAGGTACTCAAGGGGATGAGATAAGACTATTGTGTTTAGATAGAAAGGCTGTTTGTGAACTTTATTTAATAAGCAATCAGTACATGAAATAGGTTTAGTACTGGAAATTGGTAAAGAGAATTGAGATATAACAGTTTTTAAAATGGGAAAAGTTGGGTGACCAAGGCGAGAGTGCCATGTTGAGTAGTCGGTTTTGGGTGAAGGAGAGGCAAAAAGGGTGGTTATGGTTGATCCAGTCGGGCACTCGTACAACTCGTTTCTAGTTCGTCCTTGGAGCAATCTGACCCCGTGCTGAGATCCTTCACCTGAAACGAAGCAGGGAAAAATTCGACAGAAACTTGATTAGTGTTACAAAGTTTAAACACTAATATTAAATTCTTTTGTATCTCAGGCACATGAAGAACATCTTGTAACGCAAGGGAACGAGAAGATGTAGGCAGAAGAGTGGAACCAGAGTGTGATATGGCAAGACCAGTTCCATCAGCTATAATGACCTCTACACCGTCATTGTAGGCCTGATGAAGCGAGAGATTGTTCAGCTAGGTGGTTAAGTGATGGGTGGCGCCGCTGTCAAGGATCCAGTTCGAAGAACCAGGCTGAGCAGTGACCATATGAGCACGTGGTTGCCATGATGGTGTGCTGTTTGAGAAGGATTGAGTTCCACCAGTCTGTAGTTGGGAGCACCGACGTGCGCTGTGTCCAAACACGCCACAAATTTGGCACATTCTTTGATAGCCACGACCCTGACTGTTGCGAGAATCAGGTCGTTGTTGATACTGTTGTTGTTGTCAGGTCTGTGTATTCCGGTTTGTGTTGTTACGATTGTTGTTGAATCGTTGTTGATTTGTGTTGTTGCGAGGCTGATACGTGACTGCGTTTGCTGTAACAGGTACTTGCTGGGAGGAAGTAGTGGAGCTTTGAAGCTTTACCTCGTGACTGAGCAGTTTCTTGTGGATTTCAACGAGAGATGGAGGTGTGTCTCTACCTTTTATCTGATCGACAACGGTTTTGTACTCATCGGGAAGACCTTCGAGAATGAACTCAACTTTGTCTTCTAGATCTAGTGTCTTTCCTAAGAGAGCGAGAGTATCAAAACGTGTAGTGAGACCTTGATAATATTCGTTAATGGACTTTGTGCCTTTCGTCCACTGTTTGATCTGTTGGCGAATTTGTTTTAGGTGACCTCTACTCGGTGCAGCGTAGGTGGCACAGAGGGTGGACCAGATCTCTGCGGAGGTGACGGTGTTGGAGAGCAGAGGTTGAACCGAGCCGGAGATAGATCCGAGAAGGGCGCTGTAGATCAAACGGTCTTGATGCTTCTAGAGAGTGTATGCAGGGTTGGTGTTGACTGCACCGTCGATGGTGATGGTGGTTGCGGGTGCTTGAGAGGAACCGTCGACGTAGCGAGCTAAGTCGTAACCATCAAGAAGGGCGTGGACTTGTCGACGCCACATGATAAAATTTGTGGATGTGAGTTTTGAGATATTCGTCATGTTGACGTGAAGAAGTGTTTGTGTATCTGACACAGTGATAGTGTCTTGAGAAGAGATTGGGGAATGAGTGTCCGACATTGAAAAAGAGAGTCGACAGTGAAAGAGGAGAAAAAGAAACGAGATTTTTAGAGAGAATTAGGTTTAGGTATTGAACAGCTCTGATACCATGTAGAATAGGTAATTTGATATATTGCTTTACATGGTTTGATGCTACATATATACTGACATAAGAGTAATCAATACAGGAGTAAATACAGAAATGAGATATTGGTGTAATCGAAGATTGTGACAGAGATTGTGATCTAGTTTCCTTAATAGCCACTTCCATGTGAACCTTCTGATTTCCCAGAATATCCTTCAACCAAAGAGATTGATGCCAAGCGAAAGAGACAGAGTATCAGAGGTAAACTTTTCTGTTTCAGTTTTAATGGAAGGTGTTGAGATTATGTTGCTTGATAGAGATGTATTTAATTTCGTAGACAAGGAGAAGCCCGTAAAGTCCACGGAGAGAGTTGAAGAAGAATCAGACCCAGAGAATGAGCCCCACGAACGATGCCGGCTGCTGAAGCCAATGTCGAGAATCAATCTATCATTGTTGTAAGATTTCACTGAAACGGAAGAGAACTCGCATATCTTAATAAATTTAAACAAACTATAATCCTTTGAGAGTGTAGAACCAACTTTGAGCTTGTAAAGAATTGGGAAATGTATGTATTAAAAGTGTTCTTCGTTTTATTCATTTCAAAAGTCTCTCATAACAATGACACAAAAAATAGATCTTCCCGCCTATATTATATTGCATCTGTAGATTGTCAAAGAATGGGAAACAAACATCAGTGTTAAGAGATGGGTCAGCTCGTGACGAAACCATTCATGGATGCAATGCAGCAGAAGTATTTCCCTGAAGTGTGGAGGATTGAGTTGGTTAAGTTCTCCAACTCTAGGAAGACTATCTCAAAGACCCAATGTGGCATCCATTCAAGCGGATTAAGCTCGAAAATCAAGACAGAGAAGTGGTAAGACCGTCTTTTTGAACCGGTTTGGTGTTTTGGTTATACATGTTGCATCTCTCTGAAAGCTAAAGTTTATGTGTTGTTAAGCAGCTTCATTAACGTATCTGATAGGTTTCTAGATGGGTTCTTAAGCCCATAAAAAAATAAATAAATAAATAAAAGTGCAGATACGGTTCTGAGACAAGGACTTTAAGAGCATGTACAATGGGGGAGATCCTTAGAGGGGTTCTTCG